>OY856409.1:79415221-79450221 GCA_963693085.1 Alisma plantago-aquatica | reverse complement strand
GGCATCCTACCCCATAAGCATATGAATACCCAGTTACAGATAGTACCTTATCAACATATATTTGAATTCTCAGATATAGGGTACCTTTGATGTACCTAAGGCTCCAATTGGTTTGTCATAATTGGTCCAAATTTTTTATTAATAGGAGTTCCTTTAGTAGTTTTTCATGATTGGTTTAAAATAAACGTTGGAATTTGAATTCTGTAACTTCCGGTGAATTATAGACTTACATACAAAATACAGTTCCTGAGTTCCCTCTTAAAAAAGAGCGAAAAATAAGTTCCGGGACAACTAAAAACATTTGCTATATAATTATATTATTCATTCATCATAAGTGACACATGTAAAATATTTATGACTAGAAATATTAGTGGTGTGGATATAGTTCACTGTTAATTATAACATAATATGAAAAAATATCATATACTATAATCACACTATGTAAAACATTACACTATAACCACCATTATCAGTGCAATTTATAAAATAAAAAATAAACATCATGAAAAAGAAACAAACCGCACCATGTGAAGACAATGTGATTTATCTAACATATTTGTATCCTTTATATTTAAACAATATGATGTGAAAAATGATAGTTAACTATAACCATTCATAATTAATATAGTAAAAATTCCTTAAAAAAATAATGTAAAAATTAATACCCTATATTGTATTAAATAATGATGTATCAAAAATTATATTTAGAAGCACATGAAATGCAAATATTATTACAATACTTTATATACACAAAGTGAAATAAAAATACTATGATGTGATTTTAATCATAATATTTTATTAAGATTAGAATTGTACCATAATAAAATATTTTTTAATGGAACAACATCTGCACCATAACCATTTTGTTGTGGTTATTATGATTTAAGAATATTCTGATTATTACATATATGATTTTTTATATCTTTGCCATCCTTATTTACACGACATAGTAAAAAATAAATATTTTTTAATGATTTCCATATTTACACTTATAACAAACCAATCACATGGAAGTGAATGGAACTTAAGTTCCAAAAACCGAACTAGAGTTCCCAGAAAATGAGTTCTACAAAATTCACAACTTACACCAAACCAATAGGAGCCTAAACAATCTTTTCACTCGAGACAAGCTGGGGGTAGTGGAGAAACTGGCATGCTAAGTTGACTCCGTATGTTGACATGTCAAATGAGTGGGTAGGTTGTGTTTAGGTTGAGAAATTGCTGGTTTGGGTCTCGCGGGTGTAGGTCAAAAAATGCAATTCTAAATAGGTGGAAGAACGACAAATCCAAACACGACCATTAGATTACGGATCACCCGCGGGTGCCCATATAATTTGTATTTTATATAAAATCGCAAGTTGCTACTTTAAGTAGTAAAAGAAGACCATCTTTAGTAGTTTTACATGAAAGATAGCACATAAACAATCAACCACTATACATTGTTGCTATCAAATGAAACATATATTCAAGTTTTACAACCATTCAACACATATCCTTTTTTAATAAAATTCTCTAATCTGTGGTTATGATCTACAAACTAGAGTTAGTAAGTTGCATTGCAACTCCTTATTACGTTTGATAGAGTAATTAGATAATGCTCTCTCCGATATCAGATCTGGTTGGGCCAACAAGTTCAAGTTTGTATTGAAACTCCTAAAAAATTAATGTGTAGTAGTAGATCCTTATATTATTTTTATTATCTAGATCATTATATTATTTTTATGTAATTAATTTAATTAAGAGAGTCACCTATAGGTGCCAGTAGGCCACCCGTAAAACTGCTAAATAAATGAGTGAGTATGAGTTTGGGTAATTTTCAATGGGTAGCAAATTTCATTGCCCAAACTCAACTTAAATGGGTCGACCCATGGGTGCTCGCGGATTTTGACCCAGTTTGAGTATATGAGATCAAGCCTTGTTAGAGTCATGTATTGTGAAGAAAACCCACAATGTGTTTGTAGTGACTGGGTTCAGGCAAGAAATCTCCTTTAATCTTCAGCTAGTCTCATAGAAACAAGGGACTTATTGGTGTAGAGATTGGTTTGCTCTCAAGAATTCCTTCTCTTTGAAGTAATTCATAGGCATACTTTGTTTGATGTAGAAGCATGCCTGAGGCATTATGTTCGACATGAATCCCAAGAAAGTATTGAAGCCGATCCGAATTTCTGTGAGAAAATTCTATTTCTATGTTTTTAATAATATGATCAATCAACTTATCATTATTCTCCGTAATTAGGATATCATCTACATATAGAAGTAGTTAGACGATGTCTTTAGCATTGTGTAAAACAAACAAAGAAAAATCAAAGACAGTTGTCAGGAATCCCTGCCCTAACAGAAACAAATTAATGCCATTGTACCAAGCCCTAGGTGCTTGTTTTAGGCCGTATGGAGCTTTATGTAATTTGCAGACATAGGAATATTTTGCTTTGTCAATGAATCCTGGTGGTTTGTCCATGTACACAAATATGTCAAGAGCACCATTCAAAAAGGTATTGCATACATCTAAGTGATTGACTGTACATTTGTTTGATGGAGTAATAGAGAGAATGACTTTAATACTTGACGACTTGATTACTAGACTAAAAGTCTCCAGATAATGAACTCCTTCTTGATGAAATCCCTTATCCACTAGCCTTGCTTTCAATCTTTCTAGAGTGCCATTATATCTGTGTTTGAACTTATAGACCCATTTCCAACCAACACTATTATAGTCATGTTGCCTTTCAACTAGAGTCCAGGTTTTGCTCTTCTCAAGAGCTAGTTCATCACACATGGATTGACACCACCCTTTATGAGATAAAGCTTCTTTTACATTCTTAGGTAGGCTCGGAATATTTTTAGCAATAAGATCATACTTGGGGTTGGGCTTGACTATGTCACATTTTCCCCTGGTGACCATTGTGTGATTATTAAGAAGATGTGTCTCTTGTTGAGTTCTAATAATTGTGACACTTCCCTATTCTTGTGAATTGTTCCTATCAGTAATTATAATTGTTGATCATCTTGTGAAGAGAGCAGTGTGTGTATTGAAGAATTTTGATATGCATTGTTAGAGGGCACAATCACTTCAGGTGTGGCTATGTCAAGAACTGAGCTATCTTGAAAATTTGTCTTATTTGTCTTAGCTGACTATTGGGACATGTTATATGGTGAATCTTTCCTAGCATCAATATTTATCCGTACATGCGATATATTTTCTAGAGACACTGATGATGGGTCAACAAACTATATTGATGTCATACGATTAGCAGTATTGATGGGAGTAGACAAGGGACTATGATTGACAAGCTCTGAGTTATTAGTATGTACTGAATAAGAAATTGCAAATTCATCATTGAAATGAGATAACAGGAAATTGTCATTTGTGCTTGATTTGCATGGTTTCTTGTGTTCAAGAGGATACACGTCCTCATAAAAATAACATTCTTAAATAAATGACATGGTGTTTCTTGTCTTTATTCTATCCCAGAACCACAACACGACATATTTGCTAGCGTCACACATTAATTGGAATGGCAAATCTTAGTCAGGTGCTTAAATTAGAGGTATAGTTGTGAGAGAAATCTTAAGAGTATTAAAAGCTTTCAAGAATTACTTGTTAAAGTCAAATATGACATCTTTCACCTGCAGGTTAGACAAGGGTTTTGAAATCTTGGAAAAATCTTTGATAAAACATCTATAGTAAACCACATGACCTCTTCTCACCCCCATGATAGACTTGAGTTGTGGAAATTGATATATTTCTTTTACTTTGCTTAGGCGAACTTTGATTCCTCTTTTTGAGACCTTGTGCCCCAGAACTATCCCCTATTATACCATGAAATGGTACTTTTCCCAGTTAAGAACCAATGTTTTTCTTTCCATATTTTCAAAAGAAGGGATAAGTTCTTGAGACACCCGTCAAATGACTCATCGTATAGAAAAAAATCATCAAAAGTTAGAGGAATTTAAAGAAAATAGAGATCATGTACCATTGAATGCGTTATAGAGACCAAAGTGCATGCATCTTAAGGATATGTGCCATAAAAATAGGTAAAAATAGTTTCTGCTAGTTGTCTAGGTGGATAGGGACTTGGTAAAATCCCAAATAACCATCTAGATAGCAGAAGGATGAGTGATGATCCAGACACTCTAACACTTGATGAAGAAGGGTAGGGAAAAATGATCCTTTTTTAGTCATTGCATTTAACTCTTTGTAGTGTATACAAATCCTCCATCTGGTAACAATTCAAATTTCTCTGTGCTCTCCTTTGATGACAGTCATATCACCCTTCGTCAGCACCACATCTACTGAGCTTACCCATTTACTATCACTAATGGCGTAAATGATACATACACGACAAATCTTGATGACTTCTTTCTTCACAACCACTCTCAGGTTCTGATTTAGTCTTCCTTGACCTTGGGTGAGAGGTTTCACATCAAACTCAAGATGGATGTGATGCATGCAGCTAGAAGGGTTCAACCCTTCTATTTCATTAATTGAATATGCTATTGATTTCCTTCTCAGCTTCAGCTTGGTTAGGAGTTTCTCTTCTTGCTCCTTAGATAAAGTAGAGGTCATGATGATGACATTTCATTCTTCAATGTCTAGAAATTCATATCCTTCCGATAGGTGCTTCATATTAGTTTTGGCCTTGGAACTTCTTATCTACTGGAGTCCTTTCCAGTGACACATACTTAACTGTTTCAATCTCAATATCCTCTTCAGTTTCACAATCACTTCCTTCATCATTGAGGTAGTCAAGTTACTCTACAACCTCATGATCTTTAATACATTATTAGGGTTCTATTCGGTTAAAAATCTCATTAAGGGGTCAATGATAGCATTATACTCTTAGATCTCCTCACATAATTGATTATAGCTATCAACAAAGTATACAAACTCAAAAAGTCCCCTCATGGAGTCTTAGACCTTGAAATCTATATGGTCATTCTCAAGTCTAATCTTATGACTCCAACTTTGACATCAATCAAATCTCTTCTTATAGATCAGAAGGACCTCCCAAAGATCATGGGGCATGTGGGGTCTTAAAAAGTGTTTATTATGATGTTTTCACAAGGAATGAAAGACCTCTCAAGTCTGATAGGAACATGTAATACTACACCAATAGGTCTAGTTAAGGTGTGATCAATAGTTAAATTTGCATTCCCATTTTTACCATTTCTATAAGACCTAGCCTTTGATCTAAGGTAAGCAACATTAGAATGATGCTTGATTCCAACTCATCTAACCCATTTCTCTTCTCATTATCTCCCACATTAAATGGGATCATAAAGGATCCATGGTATTTTTTCTTAGTTAGCATCTTCGCATGTACAAAAACTTGTCAAGGTTAATATTTTCTGCTTCATCATCGGGTCTTCTTCGGGTAATCTAACCCTTGAAGAATTTTGCATAAGTGGGCATCTCTTCAATACATCTAAAAATGGTATATTCTGGTGAAGTTTCTTCACAACTTCAATGTACTTCTCATACCTTTTCTTCAAGATGCGCTTTAATGAGATTGTATGAAAAGGGGATCCTAGGATCATATAGATTTCGATTAGCAATAGCTTCTTCAATAGATTCAACTCTCTTTTCCTTTGTGGGATTCTTTCCCTTGACTTTCTCCTTTTGAGAAATAGTTTTAGGGATGGAATCATGTATCTTTTCTTGTACAACTTCAATGACCTCAGGTTGATGATGGGGAGTTGAGACACTTTCTTGTTGAACTTTAGGTGGCACTGTTTCAAGAATAGTTCCCAGTTGAAGAGTAACATCATCACATTCTTGTGGTTTCCTAGCATTTGTTTAGTTCTAGACAGAATCCTTCTGGTTGGACTCTCTATAAGACTAGAAAAATTGGCAAGCTGTTAATCTATCGTCTTGTTATATTGTTGTAGTTCCAATATCTGTCCAATCATGTTTCCCATTTGAGCTTGCATCGTTGTCAGCACATTGTTTATATTGATGGCACTCTGGTTTAGATTTTTGTTGATATTAGCTTGCCTCTTGGCAAAGATGAACATCTGTGTCATTAAGTCAGGCTGTGACCGACTCGTATTTTTGTTCTGGCTTGGAATATTGTTCTTATTTTGTTGTTGAAAATTGTTTTTATTTTGCTAAAATGTTATGTTGCGAGTGAACCCATTTGGTCTGCCGCCTCTCCTAAAACCAGGTGGTATTTGGGGTTGATTGTTTGACGTTCAACATATGAGCATTGTCAACAATGTTCACATTCCCATATGAGAACCTCAGATGGTACAATCTCTTGAAGTTGTACAGTCTCTTGAATTTGATGTAAGAGACATATATTAGTTGATCCATCTTGATTATCTTCTCCTCATGGGTATAAATACAACAATCAATTCCATGACTGCTCTCCCCACAAGTGACATAGTTGGCAGTTTCTACACAGTGCTTCCCTGACATTAGTGTCCTTAAGAGTTATGATATCTATGGACATCTTATCAAGCTTGACTGTTAGGGCAGTAAGGGCTTTTGAATTAGAGCTAGTACCCATGGTAAATACATTTCTAGTATGTCCTCTTTCATAACCTAAGCCAACTTGTAATGCAACCATGTTATATTTTATATCCTTCAAGTGCTCAATGTTGTGCCCCATGAAGTTGCTCCCAACTGCTACATTTATAGATATTCAATTGCTCAAAGTGAGCCCATTGTAAAAGGTGGTAACCAGATATCCTTCATCAAAGTTGTAGTGAGGGCATTCCCTTTGATATACCTAGTACTTCTCCCATGCTTCAATTAAGTTATCAAATGGTCTTTTCAAAAGGGAAGAACTTATTGACAAATGCTTCAGCCAAGGGTTCCCATCAAATGAGTCCCTTGTGCTTCAAAGTCAGGTACAATGCAAGAGATGTATCTCTTAAAGCCAAGAAACAAGCTTGCAGTGAATCACCTCTTGTGGGACCCTATTGATCTTAAGGATATCATAGATGTTTTGAAGGCATCTAAGTGGTGATAAGTGTTATTCTCAATTGTGTTTCCTTCAAATTTATGCCGATGAATAATTACGAGGAAGGCTGACTTTATCTAGAAGGTGGATACATTCATTTAGGGGAGCAATACACGTAGCTTCTTTTCATTGACTCATATGGCATCTAGGAGCAAAGAGATGGACCACCAATTGGGGCGGGTATCATCCTCCTTCAGGTGGTTCTGTCCTGCTCCATCTCCTTTAGGGGGGCGGTGACGGTGGTAGATTGTTCCCATTATCATCTTTGTTTCCACATCCATTATTTATTTCGCCACCTTGAGTGTCCATGGCTACTTTGGTTGGTGAAAAAAAGTCTAGATTACACTAAGCACCTAAAAAAAATCATACTAGTCAAGTAAGAAACTGGACACATTAAATGAATTTTCAAGATATACTAGTATTGGACTTAAGAGGATGTGCAGTTAACTCTATTGCTAGACTTAAGAGCATTGATGAAGCTAAGTATATCTCGAGCCTTTAACAGTTGCCGATTTCCTTGTCCCCCACAAAAACCCCACAAGTTGATTTCTTACAGTCTCTCATCTAGAATGGAGATGTATCCAGAGTAATCAGAATTTAAATTTATAACCCGATACTTAGATCCCACAACAATAATACAAGGTCTTATGTAGTAAATGGGATCAAAATTAGGGATGAGGAGTGAAGAAATTTTTAGGATTTATGATCTTAGCTTAGCTAAGTGTAACATATCAAAACTTCAACATATTCTCTTTTTGGCCCTTTCCCAATGTTTTCCTATCATTTCTATCCTTTTTGACCTTGATGCTTAAATTGTGGAATTTATAGTGGTTTGGTGAACATTTGTTCAATAATTATTACCAATAGAAGGGTTTATGCACAAATACCTCAGTGAAATGTTATTTAAGGATCTAAAATGTAAAATCACCTCTCAAGTGGAACAATGGTAAATAAATCCATGTTAGAAGTGTAAGGCCCCAAACCTTACTTAATGTATTGAACAATCTTAAACACCATGATTAAGTATTATAAACCTTAATCTAACCTTGTGAGGTGTTTTGAAATCATGAGACAAGATTAAGTTTCAAGTTTGGTCCAATTTGGATGTTTGTGCAAGTTATGCAATTATATGCACATTTTGGACTTTTATGTAATTTACCCAATTCAGAGGTTTTATTTGTAATTTTTCACATGCATTATAATATTTAGATATTCCCTTAACATTATCGAGTTTTTGAACCATGGGTCACCTAGTTGCACCTTGGTTTGAAGGTGTTTCTCTCCAAGGGCATTATAGGGATTACCCTCTTTATAAATGAGCTTATCTTTAAAAGCTATCAACCAATGAGGTTATTTCTTTGATTGGAGGATGGTGGGGATGGCCTAGAAGTCTCCATGGGCTTTTAGGACTGACCTTGGATATACAAGACGTCTCTGTGAGCTGTCCTCTTACATGGTCATGAAGCCCTAGGCTAGGGACACATGGAAAGTCCCATAGACACCTCATGCTTACCCCCTTCTTTATAAAGCCATGCCTACCCCTTCCCACCTCCCAATCTAAGAAGAAATCCTCTACTTCTCTTTTCCCCAGCTTAGAGCATCGTTCCTTCTATGTTTGGCTACGAAGTTGCTGTCCCAAGGTAAAAGAGGGAGCCTACCTTGGTGAAGAAGGCTCCTAGGATTCCAAATTTCTCTATTTAGGATTTCTTAAGCTCCTCCTTGGTGATTTTGACCAAAACTAGTAAGTATCCTCCTTTACTTCCTTATTTTCATGCTGTTAGTCTTCCTCCCACCTTCTTCTAGGTCAGAACCATGACCTTCCATGGTAAAACTCCACCTAGAGCCCTAAAACATCTCATCTCCATGATCTTTTGCTAGGGTTTGCACCTCTAAAGTGGAGAAGGTGATCTTTCCTCAAGAAAGGAGCTTGGCTTGGAGCAACCAAACCTTCTAATCTTGGGATCCTTTCTGTTTAGACCTTCTTACCTTCCTAGAGGTGAGTTTTGTTAACCCTCTTCTCATATATTGCTTACTACATGCTTAAAACTCATGCTTCTATGTTTAAAATCGATGATCTCCATGTCTTTTTACCATGTTCTTATAGGGTTTTGGTTTCTTGCTATTTTACCTTCTCTAGAAGATCTAGTTTGGTTACCTTTGAAACTCCAAGCCCTGATCTTGGGTCATATGGTGTTTTTTCTCTATCTCTCTTTGTTTATCTCGATCGGTATGATGATGTGGCAATTTCCTATTGGTCAATGTTGAAAAATTCATATCTTCTAATCTGCTTATCCAAATTTGACAAATAAATATGTTTTAGAATTGGAAAATTAATATACATCTAATAAAAATATTTTTAAGGTCTGATTTCATGGTTTTACGAAGGGTGATTTTTGTAAAATGAATTTAATGCATAAAATCCATAAAAAGTACATCTTAATCATCAAAACTCCAAAATTAACATTAAAATATGTTTTCTTGATTAGGAGAACCTAATAAGTTCATTGATGATATTTTCAAAATCTAAATCCGAGTTTTGCTAAAAAGTTATGAAATTTGGGTTTCTATACATTAATGTGCACTATGTACTCTGATACATGTTAATACATTGGAAATAGGCAATGTGGAACTTAGACTCAATTAAAGTAGTGAAAGTTAGTAATTGATATTAGTAAGAGAGGTATGTGCATTCTTACACCCTAAGTTGGGATATTTGCAAACCAAACCCTATATTCCCTAATGAGGCACTATATGAACCATATTCCCTCTATTCATGATTCTTTTGTTAAATTGCCTCAAAATCAGTAATGATATTCTTTTTCTTGGGTCTTGTACCCTAGTGCCAAGTTCTAATTAATATGATGCTTTTACTTGCCATGATTTCTTTTCTAGCATGTTGATTTTATGGACTATTTAGCTATAGTAGTGGTACTTATGTACAACCACCCATATATAGGGCATGTATTAATTCACCTTGGGGAATGTCATATTCTCCCCCATAAAAATATGTGTAGGTGACTGGGAATGTATTAATTCTCCCCTCACCTATAGGTTGAGGTCTGGTAGGTGCCTCAATCCTACTTAGTTAATGTAGTCAATATTAATCATGCATGCAACCTTTTATTATAATTTGTTTATGGCAAGCATCTATTTTGATTATGCCTCATAATCTTGTTCTCTTCATATTATGATGAAAACTAGCCTTTATTTACATGTTTTCTTTACCTTGATATCCTATTCATATTTCATGACACATACCTTATTTTCTTTCCCCTTTTGTTGGGTGCTTTCCCAACCACCCAGGTGCTGGTGCTGAGCAAGGAGAAGGACAAGTTTGAAGGAAGTCATCTCAGGAGTAGATCTCAAGCTATCTGAAAGGATGTCTAGGCTGCTATAGCTAGATCCTTTTCTCTTATCTTTTCCTTTTGGGAACTATCATGTAATGAATAACGAAAGCCATGTAGTAGGCTTAGTATTTTTATTTCCGTTGCTATTGTCATTTTATAATGTATCTGGTGCATGCTTATTTACTTGGAGTATTATACATGCATCCCTCAATATCTTTTGTCTTTCTAAAAACATGGATGTTTTGTACTTCCTTTAAATTTTAGTAAGGAGGTGATCTCACCTCTTTACACTAATTCTAAACAAAAAGGATATAAGGTGTTACTTGCAAAACAATTTAACAAAACCAAAAATAAGGCAACAAGAATGAGATTACTTTAAGTTAACAAAGCAACATAAAATATAGATATTTTTGTTAATTTAAAATATGGATAAAATTTGGATTGGCTTTCACCGATTAGGATCCCTCACCAACATGCATACTAACACCCATTGTATACCCTTAGAACAGTTTACAACCAATCATCATTAGTGTCTATTCCCTCCTCTCTTAAGATCGGGTCAGATCTAGTCATAGGCATGTCTCTCTCTCGATGGAAAACATACAATCTAAAATAAAACAATATGGTCATTATCTCTAGTATTCTAATAATTTCATACCTTCGTACTACTCTACAACTCCATACCTAAACTAATACTACTCTTTCGAGGCATTAGCAATCAAACATCAAAAAAATAGTAGTTAATCATGCAAGTGAAGCATTCAAACAAGAGTACGGAGATAAAATATACCAACAATATATACTATCAATAGAATATGAATATTTACATGTTGGGAGATCCTTAATGGCTACTTCCAACCCAAGATGGTGGTCTATCCACTCATGTTATTGAGAGACGATAAAAATTTACAAGTGAATGAGTCCGTAACAAGATGGATGAATGGAGGGGAGTGAACAAAATGGGAAGAAAGAAGAAAACACAACAAACAATATCCAGAAGGGAGTACTGGTGGTCGATGGAGACCTCCTTCTTCACAGAGGTGGCAATGGTGATGGGCATGATAGCTTTGACTGTCCTTCTCCTCTCAAAGATGGTCGTCGAACCCGTCAGAAGCAAAGGTGGGTGACGAAGAACCTTGGACTCTCATCCTTGGCCTCCGATGGTTGATGATGAGAATGGTACTAGAAAAAACTTTGCGATAATGGAAGAAGGTGTCTTTAATGGGCACTAGGAACCCCTATTTATAGTGATTCTTGTGTATAGAGGCACCTGAGCACAAGGTAGCTTGCGTGGGCCTCCAATCCCAAAATACATGCTTCGGGGCACATACTTAACTAATCACGATGGCAATGTGCTTTGCAGAGGCTTCATTGAGGAGAGGAGTCTCACAACAGCTTCATTAGTGAATGGTTATCTTATGAATCATGGGGGTGCTTCTGATGGTCATTGGGCTTTGGGCAAGATCAGGCATTGACATCGAGGTTGACCCGTCATCAGACTACAAGGTAGACCAGTCATCAATTGTGAGTTGTTGTTCTGCCTGAGCATCATGAAATGTATTCATGAGGCATCAAAGTCAGCCATTGGGCTACCTGTTGTCTGCCCAGGCATCGAGTGGGGGTATGATGGGGGCATCTACGCATTTGAGACACTGGGCATCAGGATCAAGCCGAGCATCAACATCAAGGGATGCAGGTGGGCTTCCCATCATTGCATGTCTGATTACTAGTACGAGTCTCACTTCCCATCGAGACTGAGTATCTTCATGAAACTCCGGTAGTGGGTGGCCAATGGGTTTCCTATGAGACTTCCTTGACACTACCTTAGAACATCCAATCGATCATCAGGTTGTGATCGATGGAAATGCTAAGTCTTAGCCTTTCCCCTAAGGAATATATTAAAATACAAATAAACAAGAGATAGATTCCTAAGTGCAAATAAAAGTGAGATTTATTAATATAAAACCTAGAATGGAAATAGAAATGAAGGTTAAATTAGGCATGTAACATCCACAAAATTGGATGTTATCATAAGGATAAAGGAAATTTTGAGATTATGTCATGTGGGAATGACTTCTTTGTGATCAGGTTATCAGATTTAGAAGATACGATTGTGGCACTTGAACATGGACCTTGATTTGTTGTAGATAAACCAATGGTGTTGAATAAGTGGTAGAGGGGTGAATTTGTTGTGAAACTAAAGCTGTCAGAGGTGCTGGTTTGGGTTAGGATCCATGAATTGCCATTGGATATCTAGGATGAGAAAGTTTCCATCCTTATTGAGGGTTTCATTAGTACTCCAGTAAGATCTGATTCACTTACCATTATCGTTGGACTTTGCTAGAATTCATGTTTTGGTTCCAACATCATCTTCATTTTCAACTGAGATGAATCATGTTAGTGACGATGTGCTTAAGGATTCTATGAAGTGTGAATATGAATGGTACCCATCATGTTGTAAGGTCTATGGCACTTTTGGGCACGGTCAAGGAGATTGTGCAAGGATTGGTGTAATCAAGCCTAAACACAGACATGTCTAGGTAGACAAAAGTAACAATTAACATTATATGTTCTATGATTTCCATCCCATTGAAAGCTTGGTGCCTGTAAAAAGGGTTGAACTATCTTTGAGGGTGGAGGAAGTTGTAGTCCTATAAGAGGACAAAGAGTTAATCAATCCTATCACCCCTAATAATTTGAACGTAGTTATGGGATCAAGACTTCTTCTCTGGCTTCTGAATGGAGTAAGAGGAAGAATAGAAACAAGTCACCTCCTATAAATGTTTTAAAGATTCCACAATAGAAGGTTGTGGGTATTCCACTTTCTCCCAATAGTTTTAGGATGTTGAAGTTTCTTGATGAAACTGATAATGGTGAAGTATTAGTAGTTGATACTAATCCTGGAAGGTCTCCAACCATCATCTCCTCTAATGGTGTAACTGCACATTCTTCTATCCTGTAACAGTAGAGGTTTGAACAAGCTTAGACATTAAAGGGTCGCATGAGTCTGTCTAGAATAATAATGTTGCTATTTCTTACTTTCTTGAAACTAAGATTAGAAGGAAGAAGATGGGTAGAGTTATGAACAATTTATGGAATGGTTGTAAGTGGATCTCTAATCATAAAATTTGTCTACTGGGAAAGGTTGTAGTTATGTTGCCAAGGGAGGATATTGATATTCAAGTAATGAAGACACTGATAAGTTTGTAATTTGTGGTGTGACTGATACTAATAAATCTTTCATCTTGGTTTTATTATATGGTAACAACCTAGAAGTGAAGTAAGTTCTTCTCTAGCCAAATCTTTAAATTTTTCTTCATTAGTTTGATGGGTTTCCTATTATGGTGACATCATATTTTAATGATGTTTATTTATCTATTGATAGATTTAGTCAGGCTGAGGCCTCTAATAATTCTATGCATGATTTTAATAATTTCATTAATAGCTCAGAGTTGGTTGAGTTAAAGCATAACGGGTTGAGATTCACCTGAGAGAACATGCAACATGAGCAGAGAGTTGTTATGTCAAAAATTGATAGATCTTTTATCAATCATGAGCTCTTAAATGAACTTCCTAAAACTTGGGGAACAAATCTTTACTCTATTCATAGTGACCATAAGCTTCTGGTTACACATGTTGATGATTCAAAATACAAGAAGAAGAATCCTTTTTGTTTTGTTAATTCATGGGTTGACTACACTAGTTTTCTAGATGTTGTGAAGGATTCTTGGGGGATCGAGGTTGATGAAAAACCTATGTTTAAACTATGTAGAAAATTGGATTGTATAAGATAAACTTTTAATGTGGAAAAAGACTACTGTTGGTAACCTTTGTGAGAAAAGAAAGATTTGTAGGCTGAAGTGGCTACTCTTGCTGATCTTCTTGACATGGATCCTGTAAATGTTGCTTTGGAAGATGAATTTATAACAAAAAAAGGATATCTATGAAGGATTTCAATGTTGAAGATTCACTTCTTAGACAGAAAGCAAGTATTCATTAGATGAATTTAGGTCATAAGAACTCTCTGTTATTATATGCCTCTTTAAAAACTAAGAGAATGAAAAATTCTATATGTTGTCTCTCTATTGAAAATAAAATGAGCCATAAATAGGAGAGGATCGAGAAGAATATTAATGCCTTTTATGAAGAGATGTTTTACAAAAGAGATTGCATGAAACAACCTGGAAAAAAAATTATATGAGTCCTTCTAAAATCTCTAGTGATTAGTTTCATAAGTTATAAATGCTTCCCATTAATGAGAAAATTGATAATGATGTGAAACACTCTAATGGGGATAAATACCTGGGTTCATCTGGGTTTAATTGTTTTTTGTTGAAGGCGTGTCAGAGTGTTAACAGAGAGAATGTTATCAGAGTTGTTAATTTTTTTTCTCAAGTGGTTGACTATTAAAAGAGGCAAATAGATCATTCGTTATGCTAATTCCTAATAACAATGCTTCATCTGATGTTAAAGATTGGAGGCCAATCTCTTTGTGCAATGTGAGCTACAAAATTATTTCTAAGATCCTTGAAAATAGAATTCAGTTATTCTTCCCACTGTTGTTGATCAAGCCCAATTTGCATTTATTAAGGGAATAACTATGACGGATGCTCTCTTGTTTGTTAATGAACTTACTAAAAACATGATAAATGGTAACTACTAATATTGTCTAAAGATGGATATAAAAAATTCTTATGATTTCATTCATCGGTGTAATCTTAGGTTTATTCTTGTCAACATGAACTTTCCCAAGTTCTTTATTAAATAGATGATTGATTTTTTTGTACTAGGAACTATCATATTGTTGTTAGTGGTGTGCCTTCAGATAGGATCTATCCTAATAGATGTATTTGTCAAGGGGATCCTTTCCCCTCTATCATTTTTTTATTTCCATGGACAGATTTTCTTCTATGCCTAAGGCAATTGAGTAGAGCAATGAGTTCACTTCTTTTAAAGCCTCTCACTAGCTATCTATTTCTCATGTTCTTTTTGTATATGATGCTATTCTCTATCCTGATGCTAATGAGTAGTATGCTGCCAAACTTGTTGAGATTGTTGCTAACTTTGGTTTTATCTTGGCCATGGAAGTGAGCACTAAGAAGAGTTCTATTTCCTATAATAAAGCTACAAACGAGAGTTTCCTTACTGATGCTTTCAAAGTTCAGATTGTTTATTTGGCTAAAAATATTAGGGATTGCCTTTTATTGTGGGAAACATCACCAGGTGTGTTTTCTCACCTATTGTGGATAAAATGAACTCTAGACTTGAAGATCGGAAGTCAAGATATCTCTCATATGTTGTCAGGGTTGAGCTTATCAACTCAAATCTCTCATCTTTCCATTTGTATTGGGTTGCATCTGTTTCCCTTCCTATCAGTGCTCCCCTAGAGGTTGATATACTTTGTAGAGATTTTCTATTGAGAGGATATAATCTTGAGAAGAAGTTCCACATGGTTGATTGAAGTAGTGCATGGTCACCAAAAAGCAAGGGGGATGGGTATACGATTCACTGAAGATATTGTGAATGAATGTATGACAAAAAAAACATTTGGAACATTGCAAATAAAAGGACTCATTGTGGGTTCGACGGATGCATGAAATTTACCTCAAAGGACATTCAATATGGGGTGTTAAATTCCACTCCAAAGCCACTAGGAAGTAGAAACAACTTATTCAGTTTAGGAGTAAAATTTTACCGTGTCCTATATAATGTTGGTAATGGTGATAAGACAATGCTTTGGTGGGATCCTTGGTTTTCTAAAGGAAAATTTCTAGTGGATGTTGTCTCTACCAATAGTATGATCAATTATTGAGTTGAAAGAATTACAAAGATTAGTTGCTTGTGCAATGATGATGGCTAGGTGGCCACTACATCTAGGCATGTTATGTTGGTCATTTATTTTGTTAAGTATCATGTTAATTAGTCTTGCATAAAGGAGGATTCTATACTTTTTAATGGGAAGGAAGTTATAAAAATTAAAGATTTCTAGGATTTTTTTTAGAGAAAGAAACATATGGTCCATTGGGTAGGCTGACTCTGGAACTCTAATGCTCCAAGAAAGTGCGTGCTTGCTGTTTCCCTACTGTTGAAAGGTAAGTTATTGACCTATGATAAGAAGGGGGTTTTCATTTTCTTCGATGTGTAGCTGGAATTGTGAGAGTATCGAGCATCTATTCTTTCAGTGCAATTTTTATTTGGATATGTGGGATAGAGATATAAGGGAAGGATATTTGAATTATGTCCCCTCTAAAATGGAGGTCATTATTAATATGCTTGACTATAAACCCAGGGCCTTCATTACGTTTGGCATTTATGAAGTTTGGAGGGACAAAAACAATAAAATATTTGAAGGAAAAGTACCCAATTTTGATACCTTCCAGAGTTATGTAAAGATAGGTTATAAAGTATCTTTTAAACTTATTGTTTCTTATTTTTATCTTTTGTAGATAGCTTTTTGATATGATTTTGTACAAAAACCATGTTTTCTATATTATTAAAGAGGACAACAAGCTTTGACAAACCAAAAAAATAACACATGGTGTGTAGTCGACTCCATGACTATGGAAGCATTAACACAATGAAAATAGATAAAGTATGTCAATGTTGTCATGAAACACATGGTGACATTTTTTTTTATCTTGATTCTTCATGAGTGAGAGGGACCTAAATTTTCTTATACTATCCTAGGCTTGGGGGAGATGTTTTTGTCTTTCATTGGTGCCATCCTCTACATTGAGCCTTTGTTCCTAATCTCTTTCCTTCATTTTGCATGCCTTGGTGAACTAAAACCTTTATTGGGATTGTCATTTGATGGGGGTATTATTGTGTTTTATAATAAGACAAGTCTCTCCTCTATGATGGTGGTTTGTTGCCTTGTTTGTGTTTTGGTATCTCATTGTGATATTTTTATTCCCATCTGTCAAGGATTGATGATCTCTAGGTTCTTCCAGGTTACTTAGTTTAATTCCTTGATAAGTTCTCTATGCAATGGTTCGATGGATGCCATTTATGTGTGAACCATCTATTAAATTTTACTAATTCCCCATAGATATCAAAGAAAAATCTTCTTACATAAGAACACATTATGTGGTATTGGTGTTTCTAAATTAGTGTGAATTCAAACATGTGGTATATGATTTTTCTATCTTGTTCCCATAAAGAAAGTACTATTATTTTTAACTGGTTATTAATTTAAGTATGATATTATTTGTATATTTGGTAGGCCATTCTATAAATGACTTATATGTATAGTAAAAGTTGTCCTATTTGAATTAGATTTATTTAATCTTGATGACTTTTCAAAAGACTCTTTGTGCCATAATCTAACACTGAGTAATTGAGGAAAATCAAATGCTATGGATTGGGAAAGAGTACAAAGACACAAAGAATATCCCTTCACATTGAAGGAATAAAGTCAAAAGTAAATCAATTAATGAATATAATAAATATTGAAGAAATTCTAACCAAACTTCACTTTAATACCATTACTTGTACATTTTTGAATAATGAATTCTGATTTACTATGATATATAAATGTATGATTGCATTAAGAATGGATAATTTCTATTTTCTAGGGTTAAGACTATTGTATTATGGAAGATGTACAAATGTTTTATTTCTATCAACTTATTTGTGGTTTCACATTATTATCAAATCTATTTCTTTGGAGAATGTCTAAATGACTAAGACTTATTAAGTCATGCAACACAATTAAATGAGAAGAACGATCATTCAATGTCTAACATTTATGACTTATAAATCCATGCGATGCACTAAAAGGAGAAGCACGATTGTCAAATGAACCCAAATAATGGATTTTTTGAAATCTACAAAAGCAAGGTAAGAACCTACTATTTGTATGATCAAGTTAGACAATGATTTTACCAACTTAAGGAAAACCAATTACTATGAAGTTATCCTTGAGAGGTAGGGGTGTGGATTTTTGAAAGTGAACAATATATATAATGTTCTATACTCAATCAACCTATGAAGATATAACATGATAATATATTATTTAGAGGTAACAACCAAGTTCCTAATAATTGATCACTTTTGTCAATGTCTTTAACCTATTTGATATTTAGTGAGAATATCTAGTAAGTTAGATCTATATTGGTTGAAATATAGTGGTTTAATTGGAAATTTGATAACAAGTAAAACTGGACCAATATTTGTGGGATTGGTTATGTAAGATGCTAAATTCATGTTCCATAACTTATGCCATGCACTTGGGGCTATACATTTGATGCTTAAGAAAATATATGATAAATTTATAGATATTATAGATGTATCTTTTCATTTACTTTTCCAAGATTGGGAAATTACACTTGTACAACCAGATTCTATAAGATTTCATTATAGATAGGAGCGTCTAAGTGTTAGTCACCAAAATAGAAGGTTGTGTAAAAATGCATTGTAATGATGATGGCTCACAAAAATGTAGTGCTACATGTTATGCATGTCATCAAAGCCAATATATATTTATTAGATTAGCTAGATGATATACATAAAATCTTGTTTGGAGCAACACTCATCGGTCCTATTTAGAAAGGGTTGAATCCAGATTTAACACAAATTTGGCATAGTCATTTATGCCACCTCAACTTAGGCTACCAGAGGTAGACATTGGGGGATGATTGGATGAAATTATGTTCAAATCAGACTACACCACCTTTGTACCAAATGAAATCTCTTATTCCATATAATTCTACTCATGCCCTTGGAATGAGTTTCTTCCCAAATTGAAGCTTGTTTTATGCTCAAGGGTACCTGAGGTCATTTGTCACATGATATACTTCAACACATTTGATCAATTCTCCCCTCTCTCAACTCATTCCCACACTCTATCTCATTTTGTCACCCCCTTGGCTTGCATCAACACTCCCTCCAGCATTGGTAGGAGTCAAAATGTATTTCATGGTGATTTTCCACTTGCCCTCATTGAGATTCCCTGCACGAACTTCCTGACCTTTCGTTGTTATCTCATTTCATCATGGATATGTCAACCACCATCCCATATAGGCAACACTGGGTCTGATTTTGACTGTGCTTCCCCTGTGGTGATGCTTTATCAATGCCACTCTTCTTATGAATTCACACTAACTCGAGCTCTTCTTTGTTTCCTCATCCCTTACCTAGTTTCCTTTTTCTTTTTCATTCTTTTGTCACCTTTTCCTCCTAACTAACTTTTGATTCCCACATCTTCACGTGCATGCAAATCTTACTTTGTACCTCACTTGGTCAACACATTAATGTGATTTAGCTCTTCTTCCCATGACTTCTTCACAACTTGTATTGTCATACTACCATGTATATTCTCTACCTACCTCACATACCTCATTTTGGTGATGAGGTAAACAACTTATAAAAGGTCCTCGGTGCAACTCTAAGATATAATTTTTTATTTTTCTTTAATTATTGATTTGTTACCTGAAACATTCTTTGATTTTGGTGTGGCTATACTCGATGCAATCTCTTCTTTTAGTTTTACAAGTACCTTTTTAATGAATTTTTACCTCACACTAATTTTCTTTTTGTTATCTCTATCTTGGTTCTAGTTGTCATGATTTTTGTATTCTCTTATTTCTTATACACAAAGTAGGGTGAACTCAATGTAATGAGGTCCGCACCTAGATCATAATTATTGTTATGCATGCAATTTATAAATTTAGTATTTGATTCATACATAGTTTTTCTTTTGTAGTTAGTCCTTAGCATGTTTGATTTTCATTGGCATGATTGTTGTGGTCATTTGATCTATCAATATGGTACTAGTTTGGTCCCAACTTCCAATATTTTTTTGGGGTTGTTCAGGTCGTTTGATCCATTGGGATGGTACTGATGTGATATTTGCTTTCCACATTTAATTTAGATTTTAGATGATATTATTATTACATACGGAGTTAGATACGATGACACCAATAAAAACACTTTCTTGTAATATGTTGGATTTTATGTAAACCATACAATTGCTACCTATTTCATTGATGCATTCGACTTAGAGATGTAGTGTCATTACACTATTGTTGTGCCTATTTTGTTATCATATTTATTTGTATTAGGTACTTTTATTATTTAATGTAAATGTTTTATTATGTATAATTTACATTAGGGTTCTACTAATCCTATCCCTAATATTTACGTCTCACTTCATTCCATACCCATTCCTCATTTCCAATTTATTAAAGTATATGTATTAGGTTTTATTATGGTTGTATTGTTATTACCATTTTATTTGTGTTATCCTTGATTAAAGATATATGTAAATCCATGATTAAGTATAAATTTCATTTTGATAGGTTTTGTTAACCTTGCCTCAATATTTATATCTCAATTCATTCCATGCCCTTTATTTTTTTCCATTTTATTACATTAACCATATTTAGTTTTATTAGGGTTGTTGTTTCACTACCATATTTCTTTGCATTAGGTTTTATGATGGTTTTATTATAACCATCCAATCACCTATACCTTACATTTTAATTTTTTTGTATTAACCTTACCACATGCCTCTATAAATTTTATTTCTCTAGAACATCTTCTTCACTACATCTAGCAATTGATTTCCACTACTTTTGCAATACTTACATCACTAGGTGCAGTGCTCCAGTAACAAAGTTGTCTTGTAGTTTTCGTAAGAAAACTAGAGGGTGAATGCATTAACAAAAATATTGAGACACATTACGGAGAATGATAATGAAACTTAGTTGGGACATTCCCTAAAGAACCAATTTTGTTGAAGACTATAGTAGTTGACCACCGTGAAAGAAGGTATTCACATGCACGTTATTAAATTTAACATGTAAGATGTCAAGGAACTACACTGGGGTGATTTTTTGGCATGGTGGCAAGACTAAAATGGGTTTGCGCCAGCTAAAATTGACTTTTGCTTCATGTGTCACGACATCTACCCACACTAGTAAGGCTCTACATAGTTCCCTCCTCCCATGGCACTGTTTAGACTACCTAAAAGACATTTGAATCATCCTTCCATGCCACTATAAATGTGGCTTCCATTCGATGCAATAACATGATTGACAAACTTCCTTTGCCCGTCCTCAGTGTGGCGTCCCTACAAGACACATTCTTAGGATGTAGTGGCCCTAGCCCAGCTTCCCATGATTTTCCATGATTCCCATGAATCTTTTAGAAGTAAAAACTTTTCGACACAATTTGTAATATAATTTTAGAGATTTGTCTATATTTTCAAATAATGTAAGGAGTGGGATCCAATAGTGGGCTCACTCAATGATACAAACATGAGCCAAGAAATATTTAAGCAGTGGAAAACATAACCCTTTATGAAGTTATAAAATATTTCCATGTACATAACTTTCTCACCCTAAGGGTGGTACATAAAATGAAAATGTTACATCTATATACACATAAGCCCATATACAGAGGGTAACAAGGCTATCTCAAGTTATCCTTAATTTCACTAATGAGCTCATGATAATCCTGAGTATCTGTCCTATAAAGCACCTACACGTGGGTGGAGGGAACACCCAGAAAAATAGGAAACAAAAGAGTATGCGTCAACAAAAGTCGAATATGTACATTTTACAATATTTTGGGCATTTAAATGGGTTAAAAGAGCAAAAGAGATGTTCCCATAAAAAGGAGGGTCATCAAAAGATAGGTAAGTTCCAACAAGAGATATATCAAAAAAATAAATTCCAAAAGAATGAGGCATATAAATAAAAGTGTGAGACATTACATCTTGCCATTATCCATTCACAATATCACAACAATTAGAATCATTCAAATGAAGATATATTGGACTAAAATAACTATAGTAGGGACAAGACACCATTGTAGTTTTCTCTTAATTGTAATTAAAGTGATCACATGTATCTTCAAAAGTTATTCATCAAGCAAAGTGAAATCAGATGATTCAATATCATGAAATGAAGAATTTGCAATATGGATGGATAAAAAGGGACAATATTCGAAGGATGTCTCATTGTAAGAAGACTTAAGTCAAATTATGCCCAAAAATAAATAGAGAGAAGTACACACCTAGTCTTCCTGACTAAAGTTCAACTCAATAAGTATACTTGGTCCCCTTAGTTGAGTAGTCATCCTAGGAACATATTATCTACATTAGTCAAACAAAAGCGAACACGTGTAAACATTCCTATTATAGGTTTTCATATCTTTCTTATCCTAATCTCGTTCACCGAATCACATTTTAGCGCTTTTAATCTACTTCAATGGACATATTCATCTTTAATCACATAAGTTTAAGTGTTGTATGGTTTACACATATTTGGATAATTCCTCCGATTTAGGTCTTTTAATATCCTCCTTATCTAATATCATTACACTTTTATTTATCTACTAAGAGTAAATATATTCCATAAGTATGAATATGTTAACAAGATATCTATGCAATTATAATTATCATCAAATATACATATATGTGTGTATGGGGTTTGTGATACATGAAAGGAAGAAGATTAGTATACTAGGTTTTCTTATAAAACTAATGAATTTATTAACTTACTTTTTAACCACTGAATTTAGGGATGTAAAACTTATATATATTAATTCATGCATGTGTATGGCTGCATATACCCTTCAGTTACTGATTCATAGTCATAACTAACTACTAGGTTCGGTTTTATCATAATAAAAATGTGGTATTATGACCTGAATCCTTTGGTTTATAACATGTATATTAGTCACACCTGAGATTACCATATGCGGTAGTCTAAAATATTGAGTTATTAACATTTGTTTATACCGTAGTATATCCATATCCTTAATGAATGTATACATGAGTGATGTATTTGTTAAACTAACATATATAGCAAAGTTTGAACTCCTCATACAATCTCTCGTTTCCATTATCTTATCGACTAGATACTTAGTGATCTGAAATAGAGACAAGGTGTAACTAATTACCTTTAGATTGGGTTTGCTCATTCTGGATTTCTGGCGATGGGAAAGGCCAACAATGGTGTAAGTAGTTCAGGTCGGGATGGTTGAGAGCCGATGAAGGCACTGCCATGTTTGCAGGTTTGTGTTCTTGATGTTGCTCTTCACGTGATCACCGCGGATGTTGAACATGCTCTTACGCCCTAGCGGTAGCTGTAGCATTGCTATCAATGCAATGCGGTGGTTACCGGTGCCGGAGGTGACTCCCAACAACCTTGGTGTCATGCGTAAGGTGGGAGAAAGGCAAGCAGAGAGGATACCTAGATATGAAGGTTGTGAGATCACCGGAGTCTAGATGGCTCTAGACCGTGTCTTGAAAGTAGAGAGGAAGCGGTATGGCTCATCATTTGCAATGGACTTGGTAGGAGATCTTCTCCCCATGCTGCTATGAAGATACAATAGATCGGGGTGCAGGCTCGTTAGGTTGGGATGACAAGATTCTTCACATGTAGCCAGGGGCTGGCGGTCGAAGATTGTTGCCTTGTTCTGATTGGGATCAGACTACGTGGCGAGTAGGCTGGATTGACGAAAGGTTGAAGACGAGAATGGAGATGCAGGTGGTGTTGGAGATGATGTAGGTTGTTGTTTCAGGTGGCATGTACCCAGGTCGAGGGGCAATGAATCCGGTTCTAGGATGTTAGAGCAATGTCGAGGTGTTGAGTATTACTGTGGTGGTGGTGGCCTGATGAAGTGGCAAGAAGTTTTAGATCTACCACCACAGTCATCAGCCATCTGAACTGCAAGAAGTGGTTCTCTCACTGTGTGGCTGCCTGTAGGCTCAAGGATGATGGAGGAGGAACTATGGAGGGTAGTAGTTGGCAAAGAATGTAGTACAATTGGAGTTGGTAGCGTAGCCATTAGATCTGTCGACATCCAAAGCAAGAGGTGAAGGGTTTGTTACGGTGAAGAAGGTGAAGATCAAAGCAGGATTTGGTGAGGTAGAGGGGAAGGGGGCCTAGCAGTCGACTGCTTGAACTGTCGAGGTGCTTGAGTCCCTGGATGATGGTGCTGAGAGGGGCAAGACTGGTTGGATAGGTCAGGAGCATAGCCAGGGGGGTTGTCGGGGCTTGAGCCCCCCCCCCCAAATCTAATTCATGTGTATAAATTATGGCACAGATACATTTAGAGAACATAAGTATAATAAATAATATCTGTGTATGTTACAAGTATATAAATTGTCTGTAGCTGGTTTGGTATGCCTCTTTAGCTTTGCGTCAGTTGCTTTGGGTTCGATTCTCAGCGTTGTGATTTTTATTTTTTGGGCCTTTTATTCTATAACATAATCGTATTATAAAGCTTGTACGCCTCACATGAACATACTAATTTAGTAGTTTAGCTGGTTGGCTTCTGTTGCTACACTTCAATTGGCCCGAGTCCGAATCCTAGTGACCAGAATTTTTGTTAAAAAAAATTAGAGTAGCTAGTTTTATCTCAGCGCCCCCTACTATGATTTTCTGGTTCCACCACTGTTGAAGGTTGAAGAGGGGAGTTAGAGTTACGATGTGCTGGACTAGCGTAAGGAGGATAGGGGAAATGACGATGCTGGGTTTTACAAGTGTGGAAGACACGCAATCGGACTCAAAGAAGGGAGTCTGCGTGCGTTAGGGGGGAGAAAACCACATATGACATTCAATGTAATTAATAAATTTGATTTATTAACTTAGGATATTTAGGACCTTTTTCTTTCGATTTAATTAAGGGGGCAAGCAACCTTCAATCGACTCTAAAATTGATATCCAGATTGATTAGGTCATGAGAAATCTATATTTGGCATTAATGTCTCCTTTTGAAAATGTTTTGTATTTTATTTTTTTCTTGTATGTTACATACTTGTTAAATGCATTAATTAACTTTCTAATTACTTTGATATTAAACTTTATATTTTCTCATTTTTCTTCATACCAAAATCATAGTAAGACTCTAGGGTGCCAAATTAAGGTCAAATCGAATTGATTTAGTTAATTTATTTTCTTAACACAATTAATTATTTGATCACTGAATTGGTCTCAAAACTCATGTAAATGGATATTTATCATCTTAATAAAATTATAGATTCTTGAATTCTCAAGTATAATTAAATTAAGTTAAAGAAATTTGAAATTAGCATAGCCAAAAGGGTCCCAAAAATGGAGGGTTAAGTTATGCACCTAGATTTGGTATGTTACAAACAATGTTGTGGTGTTGCTTTAACTTTACATTTCATGAAATTTATAAACTATATCCTTAAGTATTATTTTTGAGTTCTATCATTCTAGATGGTAATATGCATTTATATCCTGAAGATTCTAAATCATTTTAATGTATATTTGTGTTTGATAAACTCGATACATTCAATTCTACATGGAATCGTGCATTAGTCAAGGATTGTAGTGTTTATAGTTTATAAGAGGCATATGAAACATGACAATGATCTATGCATAAAGTAGTTTTCAAGACGCATGTGGAAAATGTTCATAAATAGTTTTGGTCGATGCAACTCAGACTGTTCTTGTATAGAAGTGAATAGGGTGATGATATGCCTTTCCATGATTAAGAACAATTAGTATATGTAGTAGATATGGAAAGGTAATAGAACTCCTGACCGTACATTCATATAGAGAGAACACCATTCTTAGAACGCAGACATCCACAATTAATGATTGGTTGCTAATCTAGAACAAATGACCCCACATCATAATACCCAAAGAGTTTCTAAAATAGAACAAGTATGCTATTTCTTACAAAATGCCTCCAGCGACACACTAATCACAACTTGGTAGAGGATGACATTAACTTTGATGAAATAATTAGGCCCCACTACAACAAAGTGTTGGTGCGATACTCAGATTGAGATGGGATATATGCATTTTTTGACCGTCTCAACTCCATCACACTACAACATTTTAGAAAACCCGTATCTCTACTTATTCCTTAAAATAAGCTGTATCATTCTCAATGGGGATCGTGTCACTCATACCTCAACCTTTTCACTTTAATAGGATGCCATAGGTGCAAACATGTCTCACACTAAATTTTGGGTACAAAATCTATTTTCAACTCTAATTCATGATACTCTCAAAATATGAGCCCATTTACAAATTTGTCTCTCATTCTAAATCTCATTTGATTAACTTGGTCAATTATCATGTTCTTTTATACTTGTAGGTCTCCTATTATTTTTCTTATCTCTAAATGAAATTCTTTCCTTCTAAGATTTAATATGAATTTAGTATCATTTGATTATCTTGATCATTGGTTAAGTTAGAAAGACGAGATATATAATTGGGGATTTTAATGCTTTCTAAGATTAGTTATATGAATTTAACCCATGGTCAAAATCTCAATACATTTGATGTTTTGGTTTAGAAGTTCTAAAATAAATTAGAAGTTGTTAAGTGAGGATTTAATTATTACTAATAATAATACTAATATTAGTTACTTTTGTAATAGAGGGAGACAATGCCTTTCTTCCTCCTCTAGGGTACTCATCCTCCAGTTATGTAAAAAAATGACAAGGTCATTCTCTACATCCTTGCCGCCTTAGGATGCAAAACCAAATCGAAACCTCTCCTCCTCCTCCTTTACATACCCAAAGCCCTAGAACCCTCAACCTTATAAATACTACTCACCACAATCTGGGGACACATCACAATATGCAACATACCTAAAACACCACCACAATCTAGGATCTATGATTTGGAGACTTCAAACTGGCTAGGACTCACTTCAACCACTTTTCTTCCTCATGGATTAATGCCGCAACACCAGGAACATGATGACCTCCTCCCTTTGAGGATCAACCACACTCTTGATGATCAACCACTTTTAAACCCTACAAATCCTTCCGCCATTAGTGTTTTTCTGACCTGCTACTCCCCGACACCGTCACCACCTTTGTCCTTTAGACCCTAGTTGCCTCCCTTCTCTGCTCTGCCACCTAATAGGCATTTCAATGACCACCTCCATCCATCAACAGACCTTATGATAAACAAATCCATTTTACAAGTTCGTTATTACATGTAGTTCCTACACGCCTCATGTGCGTGTATGCGCATAATGCGTGTGCCCATTATAGATAGCCTGACGGGCTACAACTCATCATTTTCTTCCACCAACGCTACCTCATCCCCTCACATCTTCTGATAAGAAATTCTATCACAGAGAAACACCACAATGACTCAAAGAACCCGTACCATATAACTCCCTTTGAGAACTACTACGGTTGCACTTTCGATCAGGTCATCCTGCGATGAATATGCTCCATCCAATATGTTTCCTCCCTCAAAACTACCTCACCAATAACACCCTAAGTTTGATGCAGTGAACCAATGACATATCCTAGATGAAGGGGCAGTCATGGAGACTGATCATGAATGCAATTCCAACCAACATTGAGTTCTAGGAGAGTTATTGTAATCACTACTTTAGTACTTACTATAAACTATGATAGACATTGATATAAGATACATTAGTATGGATGTTAGAATGCTAAACAAGTTATACATCTTGATCAATTAATAAATTAAACCCTATCATAACAATATGCATGTATATTAATATAGATAACACAACTTGGTACAATAACTTAACATATATATATTAATACTGATAATTAGATATTAGATCTAAGAATAAGTAAGATGTTTTAGGTGTTAAACATAGTATTAACCAGATATGTTACTTAGCACAACTATTTATTCCACGATGATGTATATACATGCAAATGCATTAGTATCATCAAACAATGGTTTCTATATATTTTATCCATTGATAACATCATTGACAATAATTTATAAGATAATCAAGACCTTTTATGTGTAAAGTGTAGTCATAGTGAAAATTTCAAATATCAGAGGAAATATTCCTCTTTATATTATACTAATAAGAGGCATATGTACTTGTTAGTATATTTGATTAGTTGGGCTCAGGCCCATTGTATTTTTCCCTTTCTCTAATTAGCCCATGTACTCTCTAGCTCCTATATATAGGAGACCCAACACTCTTATTTGGGTATTCATTGTACGCTCATTTTATCATGGTATCAGACGCAATTCCCTAGCCCTAACCCTCCCCACTCCTTCCGTTCCCCTTCTTTGTTTTTCTTTCTTTCTTCTCGGCGGCTGCTACTTCCCTCGATCGCTTTCGTAATGCGATCTGGTTTGTCTTTCTGATTTATTCCGTGATGGTGCTTGGGCAACTACCACTTTCTGCCGACTAATAGTGCCAAGAACGTGAGCATGATGGTGTGATCTATTACTTGCTTGATCTGCGTGTGCCGAATAGCATGGTCGCGTGATTCAACTCAACTACTGGATTATGCACTCAGTGGTCAACTCAGCAAGCGTAGCAGCTGGTTTCTTTTCATGCTAATGTTTGCGGAAGAGTCTCATCCATCCATAGATCTGTTTTAATCATTTATACATTATTGAGAAGCCAACAACTTTTCTTACGGTTGATATATATATCTATACATAAAGCAGATTAAAAAGACCTTGTGCTGAATTATAAAGCACTAAAAAACTGGAAAGGGGCACAACTTTTTATTCTCTCTTCCTCTCCATGTGGTTCCCCTAATCCACATGGATGAGTGCTTTTCTTAAAAATTAGGGAACTTCCATTTTTCATCCTACCGTGCCATTAATCCGGTAGTGCTTTTTTTTCTTTTTTTTTCCCTACCGAGACCCATTCCGGTAGTGCTACTCCTCATTCTACCGAGTTTTCATCCTGATAGTATTTCTGTTTCGTTCATTTGTACCGTGCTACATTCCGGTACATTTACTTTCTGTTTGTACCGTGCTACATTCCAGTACGATTCTGTCTATTTATATTGTGCTAGTCTCTATTATCTTTCTTACCATATCATGGGTGATGCTGCTAAAACAACTATCGTTTACAATGATATGCCACACATATCTGCCGTGAAACTTAATGATGACAACTTTCTGCTTTGGATGAATGCTGTTCAGACATTTCTTGAGTCTCGGGGTAAACTCAAGTTTATCACTGAGGATGCCCCTGTCATACCGGATACTGCCTGGACTACAGGCAACAACCAAGTTCTCTCTTGGCTCTGGGGGTGCATGGAGCCTGATATTGCCGTCACATACATGTGGCACAAGTGTGCGAAAACCATGTGGAATGAAATAAAGCAGTTCTTCACCCAGGAGGACAATTGTTTGCGTATCTAAAACACAATGGACAAAATCTTCTCAGAACACCAAGGGGAGCGACCCCTGTCCAAGTACTATGATGCAATGAAGGCCCTATCCAACCAACTAAATTTTTTCTCTCCCACGACCTCTGCCGATGTTACTAAAGAAAGAGAAACCCTCCTCACCGGGCGCTTCCTCAACGGACTTCATCCTCTCTTTGCGGCTGTTCGACAACTACTCCTAGTTGGTGCGACCCTTCCATCCATAGACCAAGCATATGCACGTCTGGCCCAGTCTGAAATGCTTACTCCCCGTATTCCTCCGAATGGTGCATGTGACCCTCCATCAGCAATGGCTGCGGCGGCTAGAGGTCGTGGTCGTGGACGAGGCCAACGCCCGAAGTGCACTTATTGTGGCAAGTTAGGCCACACTGAAGATGTTTGTCACTCAAAGCATGGATATCCAACACACTATGGGAGAGGATGTGGTAGAGGCTCTGCACATGTTGCTCAAGCACCAACCCACATTGGTCAATTGTCTACTTCGACAATTGGTCATGCTCCTCCTTTACCACAAGTATCTTCTCAAGCTTCTCATGTCTCATTATCTCATGAGGAATACGAACGCCTTCGCCAAGTTTCCCAATATTGTGGAAATTCCCCCCTCCACAATAGTTTTACCGCTTCTGCATCTTCAGATTGGCAAATCGGAGATCTACCTACAAATGATTCTTCTGCCCATCTTGCCACTTCATCTCAAGGTAATGTTGGGGCGTCCATGCTTGCTGCCAATTCTAACTAGATTATGGATTCAGGTGCGACTCAACATATGACTGGTATGCCCCATCTTTTAACCACATCCGATTCATTTATCCCTCACTCCTCTATCACCATGGCAGACGGGTCCGTCAAACAAGTAACTCGGTGTGGCACTGTTCCTATATCTTCTAAAGTCAAGATGACTGCTGTCCATTTTGTTCCAAACTTTCCATACAATTTGATGTCAGTAGCAAAAATTGTTGATTCTCTCAAATGCTTTGTAACTTTTGGTCCTTCTGGTTTTATTTTACAGGATTGGAGGAATTTGATGATGATTGGGCAGGGTGTACGCTCTGGTGATCTCTACTACTTCTACGCCATCCCCTCCGGCCGACCACAAGCTCTTCTTGCCTCCACGCCACTTCAGCTACATCTTCGTCATGGCCATTTACCTTTAGACAAACTTAAACTATTAGATAGTTATTTATCTTCATGTTCTTCCATTCAGTGTAATGCATGTCAACTAGGAAAACATCATCGTGTGTCCTTCCCAGCTCGTATTTGTAAACAATCATCTCGTATGTTTGATTTAGTTCATACAGATGTTTGTGGTCCATTCAGAACCACTAGTTACGATGGCTATAGATATTTTCTTACCTTTGTGGATGATTTTTCTAGAATGACATGGTTTTACTTACTTTCTACTCGTGATGAAGTATTTTCACTAATTCGTGAGTTTCACAAGTTGGTTTTAGTTCAATTTTCGACGTCTATTAAGATCATTCGAACTAACAACGCCCTTGAGTATACCCAAAAGGCCGTCGCCTCCTTTTTTCGTGAAGTAGGGATGATTCATCAACGCTCGTGTGCATACTCTCCACAACAAAAATGACATTGCTGAGCGCAAAAACCGTCATTTACTTGACATTACACACTCTCTTCTCATTGATGCCAACTCACCTAAGTCTTTTTAGTCAGATGCTGTCCTCACTGCTTGCTTTCTTATTAATCGTCAACCTTCCTCTGTTCTCGGGAAACACACTCCTTTTTCCATTATTTACACTCAATCCAAACCATTCCCCGTATCGCCTCGGGTTTTTGGTTGTGTCGCCTTTGTTCATAATTTTGATCCCAAGGCTGACAAACTTTCCCCTCGGGCTATTCGAACGGTATTTCTCGGTTATCCTTATTCTCAAAAAGGATACAAGTGTCTGGAACCTAACTCTGTAAGAATCTATATCTCTGCAGATGTCACCTTTCATGAGGAAGAAATGTTCTTTTCATCCACCTCACCCCCATTGATCATAGTGATACTATGGTCTTGTTGCCTGATCCATTCATCCCACTAATACCACCACCATCTCCATCACCCCCAACACCAAATAGGCGCATGGAAGATGAGTTACCGGCTACCTCTGCTTCATCTTCATGAATTTCGAACCAATCCAATCTACCAGTGGCACTACGCAAAGGTATACACTCTTGTACTATCAAGCATCCCATTTCCAATACTTGTTGTCTCGCACGTCTTTCTTCTTATGCATCTGCTTTTACCACTGCCTTGGACACAACATATGTTCCTAAGTGTCCAACAGATGCTCTACGTCATCCTGGTTGGAAAGCTGCCATGATGGAAGAAATGCACGCTCTCCACGAAAATAAGACATGGGATCTTGTGACTCCACCAGTAGGAAAAAATATTGTAGGTTGTCGATGGGTGTTCTCTGTAAAGCATAGGTCGGATGGTTCTATTGAAAGACTCAAGGCACGCCTGGTTGCTAAAGGATTCACGCAAACCTTTAGAGTAGATTACTTTGAGACATTATCTCCAATTACAAGGATTGCATCCATCCACATCCTTATCTCCCTTACAGCTCACATTGACTGGCCGCTTTACCAACTCGACATCAAGAATGCATTTCTTCACGGAGATCTCCTGGAGGAAGTCTACATGCAGCAACCTCCTGGGTTTGTTGCTGAGGGGGCGTCTTAAAAGAAAGTATGTCGTCTGCAACGATCTCTCTATGGCCTCAAGCAGTCTCTAAGGGCTTGATTCAACAAGTTAAGTGATGTCCTAACTCAACTGCACTTCCAGAGATTAGACACAGACCACTCTTTATTCTTCTCCAAGTCCTCTAAAGGGCATGTTCTTGTTGCTGTCTATGTTGATGACATTGTCATCACTGGTAATGATATGGTGGGGATATCCCAGCTTAAGAAGTCCTTGAATGCACATTTCCATACAAAAGACTTGGGCACTCTACGATACTTCCTCGGAATTGAAGTCTTCCACTCAACCTCAGGGATAAGTCTATCACAACGACAATATATCCTAGACCTGCTTCAAGAGGCCAACATGACAGAAGCCAAACCAGTTTCTACCCCCATGGACTATCATACAAAGCCTATGCATGAAGGAGAACTCTTTGCTGATCCAGAAAAGTATCGCCGTATAGTTGGGAAGCTGATTTACCTAACTATTACTCGACCAGATATTACATATGCGGTTGGGATAGTCAGCCAACACATGAGTGCACCACTCCAGGTCCATTGGTCCAGCGTTCAATGCATTCTTCGCTATCTAAAGAGTGCTCCGGGACGAGGATTGCTCTACAAACGTCCGAACTCCAAGGTAATCACCATCTCTGGATATGCAGATGCCGACTGGGCTGGTGATTCTAAAGACCGACGGTCCACTTCTGGCTATTGTGTCATGATCGACACTCACCCAGTTTCATGGCGGAGTAAAAAAAAAAGATGTGGTAGCTTACTCCAGCACCGATGTAGAATATCAGGCCATGGCTCATGCATGTTGTGATCTACAGTGGGTCCAGTCCATCTTGAGTGAATTTGAAATTCCCTTTCAAACTCCAACTACTCTATATTGTGACAACGAGGCATCTATACACATAGCTAATAATCCAGTCTTCCACGAGCGCACAAAACACATTGAAGTTGACTGCCACTTTGTGCGGGACCTGGTCAAAGCCAAGAAAATCATTACTCCTCACATTAGGACAGGTGATCAAGTTGCGGACATCCTTACCAAACCTCTTCCTCCTTCTTTATTCAAGTATATGGGCATCAAGTTGGGACTTCACAATGTTTACTCTCCAACTTGAGGGGGCGTGTTAGTATATTTGATTAGTTGGGCTCAGGCCCATTGTATTTTCCCCTTTCTCTAATTAGCCCATGTACTCTCTAGCTCCTATATATAGGAGACCCAACACTCTTATTTGGGTATTCATTGTACGCTCATTTTATCAGTACTAAAGATAGTTAAAAGAGACAAACTATAGTATGAGTTAGTTTATATCTAGGATAATAATTGCAATATATATAAGAATGTTTAATGCACTTGATCCTAGTTATGAAACAAAAATCATAGATATAGGTAAGATTAATCCTAATTGAACCATATAATGTCATATGATGGAGATAAATATGTATATGTAACAATTAAGTATATAACATTTGGAATCCAGACACTATATTTATGGGGAAAATATAGAATAGTAATCTCAGAATGAACTCATATCCTAGATAATAATAATTGAACAACATTTGATTCCAAGCCAATAGTAACCAATGTCACTCTATATTTGTAGATATCTCTCCCTCTCTCTCTCTCTCTGCATCAAATATTGGAGCCACTATACCTGGAATGGTTGAATTTTGTATGCTTTGAATTAAGGTACACAATTTATGCTTTATGTTTTGAAATCTTGTTCCCTCTTGAAATCATACATAGTAGATATGTAGGTTGGCCTAAATTTATTTTAGAAACTTTAGCCTTCCTTTTTGGAAGGCCACCAACAAATTCCTAGAATTAGTAGCACAATGTTTAATTGTTAAAAAAGGGTAGGCCAATGCCCCTAGTTTAGTGGAATTACACTTCCATACCTCTATGCAGAGGTAGGATATAGGGTCACTATGTATACTGGGAATCTCAGTTGGTGTGTTTTCATTCTCCTTAGGAGAGAACACATGGCTTTCCCAACAAATAAACATTGACATGTGCTATCTATTTGAAATTTGGATTATTATACTCAAGATTGGATATTGAATTCTATTGAATTTGAAAACCCATTGTTTCCATTTGATACTTTCCTATATTATTTAACTCTTTGCATTTTTTCAGGAAGATACTTGTAGATAGGTCCACACTTTTACTTTCCAAACATCAATTTTGTACCAGTCATTTCACTGACTATGTTTCCCTTCTTCAAGTCGATGTGTGGTTTTGTTCCCTCTGGGAACTCATGTGTAGGTGATTAAGAAGACCTAGAAAATACATTTAAGAGTTGGCCCTATTGGTAAGACTCCTCCTATTCTTAAGTTTTTAATCATATGTATAAGCTTCCATGACTCTTGATGTAAAATATGTTTGTAAGAAATTTCTTATACTTTTGATGTAATTTTGTAAATATTCGATTGTACAAATTGAGTGTTTACAACATGGTATCACGACCTATAAATAGTCAGCAGTCATGCATGTCTCATGAAAATCAGGGTTAGATACTAGTACACATAGAACACAGACAAATAGTTATAGTAAACCATAGTATCATTATCCTAATTTTTGGGATATACCTAGACTATAATTAGAAAATACTAAGAAACTAGGATGCGAGATGTGTACCTTAGCTTAGAAATTCATGAAACACACCTAGCTCATCTACTAGGTTTTGGACTCCCCTAGGAATATATTTATATGAAGAAATTGAGTAAGAAGTTTTTGAGAGACATGTATGTACATTTAGAATATGGCTCTTGGAGCATTTAAATCACCAATATAAGTATATGAATGGGAAGAGTACCCTAGAGTCCCTTTTTAGTGAGGTAAAACTACAAGTAATT
>OY856409.1:79202721-79412721 GCA_963693085.1 Alisma plantago-aquatica | reverse complement strand
ACAAGTCTCTTCCTTTCCTTTCTCTTATATGAGCCATTTTATAAATATCTTTGTATCATTATCTAGTGTCCAACTTCTTATGTATCTCATCAAAGTGTCTGGACCTTGCCTTTTGAACTTCCTTCTTAACATCTTTCTTTGCTTGTTTGTATCTTTCAAAAGTTGCATCATCTCTAGATTTAGGCAAGCTTCGATAGATCTCCCTTTTGAGTTCAATAGCCTTTTGTACTTCATCATTCCACCACCAAGTATCTTTCTATGAATGCTCACACCCTTTGGACTCTCCTAAGGCCTCTTTGGCAATTTTTGTTATGCATGCACTCATACTTTGCCATATAGAGTTAACATCAGACTCCAAGTTCCAAGTTCTCTCCTTGATAAGTTTATCATAAAATGTCAGTTTCTTTTCTCCTTTAAGATTACACCACTTGATCCTTCTGTCTTTGCTTCTGTTATTCTTAACTTTATCGATCTTCATGTTCACATCCAAAACCACCAGCCTATGTTGAGTGGTCAGTTATTCCCTCGGAATCACTTTACAATCCTTGCATACTTTTCTTTCCAACTGTTTTGTAAGTAATCAATTTGGCTACAATCGCGCCCTCTCTTGAAATTAATAATCTGAGGATCTCTTTTCTTGAAATGTGTATTCACTAAGATCATACCATAAGAAATTGTAAAATCTAAAATCCTTTCTCCTTCTCCTTTTCTACTTCCATATCCAAAACCTCCATGAAATCTTTCTTATTCAAAATTGCTATTCCCCACATGGTGATTTAATTCATTCCCAATAATGATTTTCTCCTCTATCTGTATTGATGAAGCTAGGATTTACATCAAAAGATTTTTCTTCTAATGGAAGTCCTACTGTGCACCAAAAACCCTAGGGAGTTGATGTTCTCTCTAGGTTTACCTACAACTGGTGCTAGAGAAATGCTCCAACCCCACAAGAGTGTGGAAGCCTTATCATAGTACAGATTTAGGATCAAACCCAAAGGACAACATGAAGAATCTGGATGTCTTTGTCTTGTTTGGTCTCGATCTAAGTTAATTGTTTACAACCAAGAGATTGATAGGATTAATCTAAACTAATCTAGAACGTGCAAAAGTAAAGGCAAGTATGAAATCTAGTTAAAGTTGAAATCTAAGATTATCAGATGATGATGGATCACTGGGATGATGAGGATGTTCACCACCACTACACATGCATTATACCTGTACCAACATAGAAAAACCTACAAGCAAGATACATGGATGTTGTGCAATGTTGATGCCCTCTCAGACAATGAGCATTGCACACATCCTTCACAGGTTGAGCAGCTCCCATCCGGTACATATCTACATGTTAATGGATATATGTGCCCTCCGAAGGGAGATCTTACTCAACCTCATGAAACGTGCATCAAAAGACTAACAAGCAAGCGATATTATCTATTCGATTAGTATCCTTATAGACTATCCCTCTTTCGAGGACATAGCTATGAGAAATGTGGGAGTGTTGCAATGCCAACCATCCCCGAATGAATGGTCACTTACTTTGCATCACTCCCTTCGTGGAGTGTGTTCCTTGACCTATCGAGATTGTACTTTCATACGTCAACTGATTCCATTTCATAATATGAAAGTACAACGATGGAGGTGAGTTTACTCCACTCCTTGAAAAGTGTTCCTAGATACTGATAGATGTGTGGTGGGTACACACATCAAGAACCAATGCTAAATCAATAATCGTGTCTCAAGAGTAGACATAGACAATCCACAAAATAAATACAATAGATCATGCAAGAAAGCGGCCAACATTCGAGCATGCAATGAAACGATTAGCATTGAATCATAAAGATAACATCTTTAGGTACATATTACAAAGCATGGGTAGCGGGGCTAGTCCCCACACCCCATTGAATTACACTACTCGCTCCGCATAGAGGGAGCAACAAAGACAGACAAGAAAGATAGAACAAGCATCATTGGAGCAGAAGAGTATATCTGCGATAGCCCGGTGTAGATCGCCCAGTCTTTGGGACTACTCTGACTTAATCGATGAAGTCTGTCTCTCTGCCTCGATTCTCATGTACACCTCCAGAGACATACGAGTAGGGTGATTATGAAGCGTCTAGATCAATCCGACTCTCTCACAGTGGGTCGAGGCAGAGCTTGGTGGAACAATGGAGATGATGGAATAGTGGAGCAGCCTTTCGGCCTCTCAGATCTAATGCTCAAATGAGGACCTTGCTGGTCCTATTTATAGGCTTGAGTCAGGTTTTGAATGATTTGAGTTTAAATGGTTTGGAAGATCATTTGCTTTTTCTTAACGGTTTGAGGACTCATGTCCAAACGGTCTTGGAGACCAATTAATATCCTCACGCATCTGTATACTGACCAAATGGTTTTGGCTTCGAAACAATTTCTACTCCAATCAGTCTTCACTTCCAAATGGTTTTGGCTTCCAAACGATATTTACTCCAATCGGTCTTCACTACCAAACGGTTTTGGCTTTTAAACGGTCTCTAATCCAACCGTTCTTCACTTCCAAATGGTTTTGGCTTCCAAACGGTCTTTACTCCAACCGGTCTTCACTTCTAAATAGTTTTGGTTTGATTACGTCCAAACGATCTTCAGCCTCCGACCGGTCTTGTGTAGGCAACAACTCATATGGTCTTGAGACCGTGTGGCCTCATACGGTCTTGAGACCGTATGGAAGGGAAAAACTGGTTGGAGGCAAACCGCAAGGAGGGTGGATCACTGGATCAAGATCATGTGGATGAATGACTAAGACTGAGAGATCAAAACCGAATGAATGAAACCGTTTGGATCGAGACCAAATGGTCAAGTTCGATTGAGCAGATTGAGTGGGCAAACCGGTCAAGACCGAATGGAGTCAATACCGAAAGGATGAAACTGAATGGATCGAGACCGAATGGTCGAGACCGATTGGTCAAGATTGATTGGTTGGATAAAAGGAATCGTTGGATCTCGATCGGATGATTGAGAATGATCTGCATAGAAGAAGGAAAGTGAGTAAGGGAGGATAATATCAAATAAAATGGTAATTAGAACTATTAGAGCACTATTCACATGCAACTGAGGAGATACTCAGAGTAAACCAAAACAAGGGTAGATCAGTCAGAATGAGGCACAAAAATCCCTAGAATTGGCTACTGTGAGGATGAATCTGGAGGATTCATCGCCACACCAAACTTAATCGTTGCTTGTACCGAGGAACAGAAAAGCCTAAGACAGTTGCCAAATAGCTCGTTTGTCTCGTAATTACCTCATCTTTGTGCAAATGTCAGAATTTTCATGAAACTGAGCAAAAATATGAGACATAACAAAATTAGGGCAAAAATGTTAGAAATCCTTTGAATTGGTGACTGAGGATGAATCTGGAGGATTCATCACCACACCGAACTTAAGCATTTCTTGTCAGGAGGAATGGAAAACTTAAAATAGTCGCCAATGAAATCGTTCATCTTGTGATTGCCTCATCCTTATGTCATATCATAATTTTGTTCATGGCTCAGATCGATATAGCATCAAGGCTTCCTTAGATCACATAATACATCTTATGATATCCTTGTTTCTGAGTTCACTTTACTGAAGTATTTCCTTCTCACTCTTTGCTGTATTAGTCACATTTACAAGGTTTTATGAGCCTTTGAAAAGACTTGTAGAATCGATCAAACATGCATATGATCCGTCACTGATGTTTTCAAGAGAGTGGTTGAAATGGAGGCAATTGTGGTGCTAGTAGGTTGAAAAAGGAAAGAATAGGGGTGTGATCAAGATATAAGAGTATCTCCTCTAATTGATTCAAGACTCTTATTATTGGTGGATTCATCAAGATACTTTGAGTGTTTTGTGCACAACTCTGGTTGATTTAGCTTTACATCTGATTTTTTTTTCTAAAGGTAACTCAGAAGTGTGTATAGGTTGGTTCAAGGATTTTGGCTAACTTACCTCTTTGAGATGAGGTAAGGGGTTATTTTTGGAGCCTTAGGATCTCACTACTGGGCGCGACACATCTGCCTTTCTGAGGGCAACTAATGTACCAACTGGGCAAGACCTTTATCAATTATCCTTATTCATGGCAGAACTCTTATGCTTTTATTCACACTATGGCTTTTATTCATTCTCACTTGTCTTAGGAGAGAGGGTATTTTTAGATTTTTTGTATATTTGGGCTGCCAGGCCTCTTTTTGGAATCGGGGTAGATTTTTCCTCAACCTTGGTATGTTCACAATCATCAACGTATACTTTTTTTGAACAAAATGAGAAGGTGATACACCCATGTTATGTATGGAGGAAACATTTATAGAAAAAGAGGTGGTGTACCACACCGACCTTAGAGTTCGGCAATGTTCTAGCTTTCACTATAAAAGGGTGTGGCGTGCCACACCGAACTTAAAGCTTTGGCATGGTTAGCGAGCAGAGGGGTATGGAGATGAAAGAATAAGTGTAGAAAAGAGTTCAAATCATAATGCAGTTTGCTGAGCGCTTCCATATGATAGGTTCCTTTTCTTCATCACACTCTACTCAAATAATGACATGATAAAACTTCAAATGAGAATTTCATACGGTAGATTCATTAATCAGTGAGAGGCATGATGCATTTGATCTATCTCAGTATTATTGAAGCTTATGATCTTTGCTATGAAGGATATGACATTAGGATTCACATACTATACAAGATGAAATCATTTATCGACTAGTTTTAAGCATTCTTTTCTCGTGAATTTGCAACAAAAAGAGGTGATTGACACATATTCAAAAAGCAAAAGCTGACTAGATAAAGGACTTATTTTAAGAAGACTACAAAATTATGAATAACATAGAAAAATTATGAAAGAGAAACTAGAATGGAAAAATGGAAAGCAGTAAAGATAGAGGGTGGAGTGAGAAACATACCACCCACCCTCCACCTTGAACTTATGAGTTTGCCCATATCCGGGAAAATGTTAGGTTTGAGATGGAGGGGAAGAGATGCACAGTATTAACTAGGTGGTCCTCGTAATTAAAAGAAGGTCCGTCAAAGATGTTTCATGATGGTCGGAACTGAGAGCGAGGAAGTGGCACAGACCACCTGTTGACCGGGTGGTCATGACAACTCAAATAGGTTTTCTGGACGACTTGGATACACGTTTCTTTCACCTCTTTGTCTGTCCAGTAGAATCCAGAGACCTTCCCCCATCAGTGGGGGAGGTGGAATATATGAAGTTGAAACTAGAGGACTAGGAGAATATTCAAAGTCATGCCTATTTATGTTCTCCAATTGTGGCTCACCCTCGAAGTTTAGAGTCAAGTTTCCTTCTTCATGATCCAGAGCAGTTGATAGAGGGTCAGCCACTTGAACTTCTTCTTGTCCCGGATCAGGTGGCGGATCTGGTTTAGGCTTCATTTCATCACCCGAATTTTCTTGTGCAGGGTGTGGTAGCCAGGGTGACATTTCTTCATTAGGGGGATTATTTCAAGGATCATCATTTTGATGCCATGTGTCATTCAGAGGGTTACCATTATCAATGTTGGGGTCAATAGGAGCAACATATTTCATTCCAAAGTTAAGGTATTGTTTAAATTCTTCTTCGTTGTGCACTCTTAATTCGTCTGAGTAACTAGAGGGAGATTCAACAAGTAGAACGAACTCTTGTTTGGATAAAGGAATCATGAGAACCTGAGGTAGAGGCTCCAGTGATGTCTCTTCATGGGAAGGGTTAGCCCATGGCATATTGTTTTGTGGACTAGAATTCTCCCACAAATCTATTTTTTCAATATTGAGACCAATATACTCCATTCCTGAGTCAGGCTATTGTTCCAATTCTTCCTCATAGAACACCTCTAGTTCTATTAAGTATTAGGGAGAAGTTTCTACGGGAAGAATGAAACCTTGTTTAGGTAATGGAGATATGTCAATCTCCTATATATTTGGTAGCTCTGGAGGATCTTCTCCGTAGGGGAGGGTGGCCATAAGAAGATTGTTTTATGGCTTGATGTCTTTCCAAAGGTCCTCCTTGTCATTACAAGGGTCTACATAAATATCGTATTCCATTCCAAAATCAAGAGATGGTTCATGTTTCTCTTCATAGTACACCATCAACTCGTTCAAGTGATAGAAGGAGATTCAATGGAAAGAACATAATATTGATAGAGAACTGGCTCTGTCTGGACTTCTTGTAGGGATGGCAGCTCTGGTAACGTCATTTCATGGAAAGGATCGATCATAAAGTCATCTTCTTGGGATCCATCATCCTCCCATGATTCTTTTTCATCATCATCAGGGTCAGTGAGAGTGGTATGGTCCACACCTTAATCAAGATCTTGATTAGTCCCATCCTCGAAGTCTGTTCCTAGATCAGCCGAATGATTAGAAATTTCTTCATAAGGACAAATCAGATCTTGTTCTAGTAATGGAGACATTTGAGTTTCTTGCATAAAAGACATCTCCTTATCTGAATCAATCACATATTCATCTGAGTCTGACTGTGAAGGAGTGTAGAGTTCTTGTAATGTAGACCCTTCTTCATTGGAATTCATCAACAAGACAACTGAAGTTGAAGAATATTTGTCGTATAGGGAGTCAATCATTGATGATTGCTCCTCAATCTGTATGGTTGGATCTGGGTCTGTGGGGGAAGAAGATGGGTAAATACCAAAATTTATCCCCAATTGATCTCCCGACTGTAGAAAAACTTCATATTGGCTAATCAATTTTTCATCTAAGGGAATAGTGCAGGAGTCATTTTCCGAGTCGAACCTTGGCTCAGTAAATGATTCTTTTTCTTGTGATACTATGGAGAAATCATCCTTAGGTTCAATCATTTTCTCTAAGGATGATTCCTCTCGCTGCACTACTGCTAGAAGATCATTGGAAGGCACTTCCCACATGATATCATAATCGTCATCGTAATCAATTGCAATATGTAGATGAGGAGTGTGCTCAAGGGAAACTGGTGACTGTTCTTCATGTTGCTTAGAAGCATGGACACGTTGCGTAAGTTGATCAAGCTCGGCTATCAACTTCTCGTTCATGGCTATCTAATCAGCTAGTTGTTGAGCCACTGACTTCTGTAGAGCATGTACTTCTTTTATTAATGTGTATCGATCTTCATGGTAGGGCTCTTCACTATACCCATTGGGTTGATGTTGATAGTAGCTCTCCTCATCGTAGTATTGATTTGCATTGCAGTCCAGATTTCCTTCTACATTGCAATCTATGCCTTAAAATCTGTCATAATTGTGTTCTTCATAGTAGCTTCCAGGAGGATATGGATGATAACTTGCATTATATCCATAGTCGTGTGAAGAGGCTACCTTGAGTTTCCCAACTATACAATTTGTGATTACTTGACGTAGTGCATTCACATAGTGAGGAGGAGCGTTGAAGTAGTTGATTGATGAATGGGAGTAGTCACCACATAATTGACATATAATGGTTGGTGGCATTGACTGCTTCATTTTGAAGAGAATTGGTACCTGAAATCAAAGAAGGTATTTACCAGGCTTGACCAATCAGTTCAAATTCAAGAGACTATGCAATAAAAACTTTAACTTTTTGAGATCAAGGTTTTCACCTTTTTTTAGATTTTTGAAAAGAAAATGAAAAACCCTATAGAAACTTAGGTTGATAGGGAATTTGACGAAGACGATTCTTACGACGTTGTCCCCGATAACAATGCCAATTTTTAATGAAGCTAGGATTTACATCAAAAGATTTTTCTTCTAATGGAAGTCCTAATGTGCACCAAAAACCCTAGGGAGTTGATGTTCTCTCTAGGTTTACCTACAACTGGTGCTAGATAAATGTTCCAACCCCATAAGAGTGTGGAAGTCTTATCATAGTATAGATTTAGGATCGAACCCAAAGGACAACGTGAAGAATCTGGATGTCTTCATCTCATTTTGTCTCGATCTAAGTTAATCGTTTGCAACCAAGAGATTGATATGATTAATCTAAACTAATTTAGAACGTGCAAAAGTAAAGGCAAGTATGACATCTAGTTAAAGTTGAAATCTAAGATTATCAGATGATGATGGATCACCAGGATGATGAGGATGTTCACCACCACTACACATGCATTATACCTATACTAACATAGCAAAACCTACAAGCAAGATACATGGATGTTGTGAAATGTTGATGCCCTCTCAGACAATGAGCATTGCACACATCCTTCAGAGGTTGAGCAGCTCCCATCCGATACATATCTACATGTCAATGGATATATGTGCCCTCCGAAGGGAGATCTTACTCAACCTCATGAAACGTGCATCAAAAGACTAACACGCAAGCGATATTATCTATTTGATTAGTATCCTTACAGACTATCCCTCTTTCGAGGACATAGCTACGAGAAATGTGGGAGTGTTGCAATGCCAACCATCCCTGAATGAATGGACACTTACTTTGCATCACTCCCTTCATGGAGTGTGTTCCTAGACCTATCAAGATTGTACTTTCATACGTCAACTGATTCCATTTCATAGTATGAAAGTACAACGATGGAGGTGAGTTTACTCCACTCCTTGAAAAGCATTCCTAGATACCGAAATAGATGTGTGGTGGGTACACACATCAAGAACCAATGCTAAATCGATAATTGAGTCTCAAGAGTAGATGTTGACAATCCACAACAAAAGACAATAGATCATGCAGGAAAGCAGCCAACATTTGAGCATGCAATGAAATGATTAACATTGAATCAGAAAGATAACATATTTAGGTACAAATTACACAGCATGGGTAGCGGGGTTAGTCCCCACACCCCATTGAATTACACTACTCGCTCCGCATAGAGGGAGCAACAAAGACAAAGAAGAAAGATAGAACAAGCATCGTCGGAGCAGAAGAGTAGATTTCCAACATCCCAGTGTAGATCACCCCAGTCTTCGAGACTGCTCCGAGTTGGTTGATGAAGTCCGTCTCTCTGCCTCAATTCTCGTGTACACCTCCAGAGATGTCCGAGTAGGGTGATTACAGAGTGTATGGATCAATCCGACTCTCTCACAGCGGGTCAAGGCAGTGCTTGGTGGAATAATGGAGATGATGGAACAGTGGAGCAGCCTTTCAGCCTCCCAGATTTGATGCCCAAATGAGGACCCTACTAGTCCTAATTATAGGCTTGGGTCAAGTCTTGAATAGTTTGAGTTTAAATGGTTTGGAAAACCATTTGATTTTTCTTAATGATTTGAGGACTCACGTCCAAACGGTCTTGGAGACCGATTAATATCCTCACGGTTCTATATACTGACCAAATGGTTTTGGCTTCCAAATAGTTTCTACTCCAACTGGTCTTCACTTCCAAATGGTTTTGGCTTCCAAATAGTCTTTACTCCAACGATCTTCATTACCAAATGGTTTTGGCTTCTAAACAGTCTCTACTCCAACCAGTCTTCACTTCCAAATGGTTTTGGCTTCCAAACGGTCTTTACTCCAATCAGTCTTCACTTCCAAATGGTTTTGGCTTGATTGCGTCCAAACGGTCTTTGGCCTCCGACCGGTCTTGTATAGGAAACAACTCATATAGTCTTGAGACTGTGAGGCTTCACACGGTCTTGAGACCATGTGGCCTCATACGGTCTTGAGACCGTATGGAAGGGAAAAACCAATTGGAGGCAAACCGCAAGGAGGGTGGATCACTGGATCAAGATTGTGGATGAATGGCTAAGACTGAGAGGTCAAAACCGAATGAATGAAACTGTTTGGATCGAGACCAAATGGTCAAGATCGATTAAGCAGACCGAATGGGAAAACCGGTCAAGACCGAATGGAGTTAGGACCGAAAGGATGAAACTGAATGGATCGAGACTGAATGGTCGAGACCGATTGGTCAAGATTGATTGGTTGGATGAAAAGGAATTGTTGGATCTTGATTGGATGATTGAGAATGATCTGTAGAGAAGAAGGAAAGTGAGTAAGGGAGGATAAGATCAAATAAACTGGTAATTAGAACTATTAGAGCACTATTTACATACAATTGAGGAGATACTCAGAGTAAACCAAAACAAGGGTAGATAAGTCAATATGAGGCACAAAAATCCCTAGAATTGGCGACTGTGAGGATGAATCTGGAGGATGCATCATGTATGTCTTTCATGAGATCACCCATATTATCCAAAAATTCCTTCTTTGCCTCCTCACTAAGGCCAACTTAAGGGGGCATAAACACTAATAATATTGGTAATCTTTCCTCCAAAAACAACTTTAGTAGCTATGATTTTGTCCCCCATCTGTGTGATCTCGACGACATCATTTTCAACATCTTATCAACAATAATTCCAACACCATTTCTACGTTTGCCAATACCTGTATACCAAATTTTGTATCATGTGTCTCTATTCTCTCTACACCGTTCTTGTGTCCACTTAGTTTCCTACAAGAAAATAATGTTGAGTTTTCTTCTCATCATGGAATTATATCCTAAGACTTTCCTATCAAAGAGACAACACTCCAAGATCCCACTCCGATTCATTTTTACGTACTTGTTTTTTACTTGTCTCCTTTGAAAAGATTTCCCTTGCCCATTTTCACTAAATTTAGGCAATGATAAAGTGGGAAGCTTTTTTACCCACACCCCAAGGTGTGGGAACCCTTGATTTTCTTTCAACATAAGTGGGACAACTTTGTTGAAACCCCTTACATGTTTATCACTACACTTGAATGTTGATGCAAAGTGTCACTAGGTAGGGACTCTCCAACAAACATTTTGTAAGGATACATGTCATAAAAAGAGTGAAAGAATATTTTATGGTTAGCTATCAACCTACCACCAACCATCCTCGTTTACCCGGGATTGGGACCAACTACATTTGCATAACATAAAATTTATAGAAACATAGGAAAAGTTGGAGAATGTTGGAATACATCGGCAGAGAAAACCCTGATATTCAAATAAAATAATCAATTTGACTCAAAACAAAAAATTCCATATGTAGAACAAAATATGTTAACATATTGATAGGAAATAAATAATAATATACTAGAACCTGTAGATTTTTGAAACCTCCAATTTTTAGAGATATATAAAACTTTGGATAATTATGCAAACTAAGCATTATATTGATGTAAAATCCTACCTATTGAAAATGGAGAAATAATAATGAAGTATATCTAATTTTTTTGACCTAATAAAACTTCAAATAAAGATTTATAACAATAGTGTTGAGTAAAGTTTGATAAAGTTTTAAGATTGGCTATGATAACTATAGTTTATTTCATAATTTGGGATTGTAACATACAATTTTGATATCCACAATTTAGGTTCTTAACCTAGGATGGTATACATGACCCTAGTGTAATTATATGGATTAGGTATCACTAAGTACTCATGTGACTCTTTAAAAATGTTAACTTCATAAATATGTCAAGTAGTTTGGGTGATGGAATAGTAGTAATTATAATGTGGACATGAGGTGATTGTGTTTGGTTCTTGCATTAATTTTGGCCATTTTTCAGTTTTGCATCGTAAAGTTTTTGCATCGATAAATTATTTTCTTCATAATACTAGATGTACAAAAATTTATTTTTATGGGATTTTATCCAAGCTTTCTTGAGCTAGGTCACAATTAAGAAAGTATGAGAAAGACCCCAGGGGATAGTCACATGAAACCCTTAAAACATAGGTTTTTTTTGTAGGGTAGTAGTTAAGAGAAATTGGAAAAAAATACTAGTCACTATTGACATACTCTTTTCACATATTTAGACTTCTAGTTGAATCCTTTTAAGGGGTGGAGAATAGTACCTAACTAGACCAGTGATACACTTTTCAAGGATAAAATCCTCTTTAAGGGGTGGAGAGTTGTAACATACTGGATTTTGGGTATTAAATCGATTTTTAGTTATAATTGATGATATTATCAAAATATGAGATAATTTGCAAATTCATCTCTCACTCTAAATCTCATTTGATTATCTTGGTTAATTATCATGTTCTTTTATACTCATAGGTCACCTTTGAATTTTCTTATCTCTAAATGAAATTTGTCCCCCTCATTTGAGAAATAAATTGTGAGTTAGTCTTTGAGTGTGTCCTCTTGAAATGATTTAGTTTCATCTACAATGATTCAAAATGTTGAGTCAAAATAACTCAAATTGATCTTGCATGAACGATTCACCCTTCATTCAAAATTTATTTGTCCTTGGAATCAACATAAAATGTTCATCATATAAGTATATGTTAATATTGATATTAAGTATGAGAATAGTTAAGTTAGCATGGTCAGATATATAAATACGAGTGTTAATGCTGTCTAAATATTAGTTAATATGAATTTCACCCATGGTCAAAATCTTAATACAGTTGGTGTTGTTATTTAGCAGTTATAAAAGAATTTAGAAGTGATTAAGTGAGGATTTAGATTTTACTAATAATAATACTAATATTAATTACTTTTGTGATAGAGGGAGATAGATGCCTTTCTTCCTCTTATAGGGTACACATCCACTAGTTATGTAGAAAAATGACAAGGTCGTTCTCTGCATCCTCGCCACCTTAGGATGCAAAAACAAATTGAAACTTCTCCTCCTCCTATTTATGCCCAAAGACCTAGCTCTGTCAACCTTTTAAATCCTTCTCACGACAATCTGGGGGCACCTCAAGATATGCAACACACCTGAAACACCACCAAAAACTAGGATCCATGACATGTAGCCTTCAAACTAGCCATGCATTGCTTCAACCCCGCTGCTTCCTCATGGACCAATGCCACAGACATCGAGAATGTGCTAACCTCCTCCCTTCTGAGGATCAACCACACTCTTTATGATCAACCACACTTGAAACCTGCAAATCCCGTCACCACCGATGTTTTTGTCTGACCTACAATAGTAGATCCTTGCTACTTTCTAGCACTGCCACCACCTTTGTCCTTCAAACCCAATCCCTCCATTCTATTCTCTACCACCTAATAGGCATTTCTACGACTACTGTCAGCTATCGGTAGACAACTCGACAACCTATGACTCAATAGTTTCATCTACCACCACTGCCTCATCCCCTCCCGTCGTCCAACCAAGAACTGTGTTGTAAATAAACAACACAATGACTCGAAGCACCCCTTACCATAACTATTCCAAAAATCAACCTGTTCCATGACTAAAAGAGTTTGAGAGCACAAAGAAATCTCCCTCTAGGAACTGATGTGGTTGCACTTCCAATTAGAGCAGTCTGCAATAGATTTTTTCTAGTCTAATCTATTTCCTCTCTCAAAACCATATACCATTGGTAACACCCCATGGTTGATCTAGTGAACTAATAATAGATACTAGATGAAGGGAGAGTCCTGGTGAATGATCGTGAATGCCAATCCAACCAACATTGATCTCTAGGTGAGTTACCGTAATCACTGCTATAGTACTTATTATAGACTACGACTATAATATCCACAATTTTGGTAAAATTAAATTATATAAATGATTTAGCTTATAATTTCCCCAATACTATTATTGATAATAAAGTAATAATGTTATCCATAATAACATGGATTGATAAGTAATCTCCCAATTGTATTATTGATGAGATAATAAATCCATTCATCTTTGTGGCATGGGTGGAATCCATGATCCATATAAAGGCTCATGAGACTATTTGCTTTGCAAATACGTCCTTGTGGAACAAGTTAAAGAAATAAGAGATTTTTAGTAGCTTCATACTGATGAATAATAGAAATATGAAATAATATGCAAGTTCCAAAAGAAAACAAGATATAATGTTTTATATAATTAAAAGAGTATTTATGTAGTCATGAATGGAAACATAAGATTTAAGGTATCAAATAGTGTTATCTCATGATGACTTTTGGTATACTTGAAAATAATAATGAATGAAAAAAATTCTTGAATTTGAGAGAGAAAGGACATTCCATGTGGTGTGGGTAACTAATCTAAGAATATGCTTAAGAAGAACGTTTTTGCTATTAAACATATTTCAATAAATTCCATAAATTATATTTAGATTGAGAAAGGTGCTAAGGAGTCTTCCTCAAAGTTTTATAGGAAAAAGGAGTTTTCTAGTGGTCTCTAGGAAATTGAGAAGCAAGAGGGAGATTATTGCAATAAATGCATGTTTTTCTATTTTTGGGAACCCATTTAAATGACTGACTTTAATGTTGATTGGAAGTGGCTATCTTTTTTTTGTTGTGTTCATGATCTTCAAATCTAGATCAAATGATTAAAAAATTGTCTCCTACCCCCAATCAAAAGGTGAAAATAGGCTAGAATGATTCCATAACTTTCCCCTTTGATCTCTCTTTCCAAACCATGTTCACACTCGAGACCAACTCCATTGTCTTCGGGAGGTTAAATCAGGTTGGCCAACCCTTGATTTCAACTATTCCCCAACAAAATGGGATTTCCCAATTCCCAGTAGGATCACCATTATAGACTAATGGTTGTGCATCCTCTCAATCCTGATTTCTATATAAGACCATGGAATCTCTTTGTGAGACCGCAAGGTCATGATACTCAACCAACCTCAAGCCTAGGATAACCATCAGCGTGCAATTCTCCCCCTTTCCTCTCAATCATGCTTCCATGGAACTGTATGCAGTAGTTTCCCAAGTGCCCTAGATCCTCCTCAAAGTCTCTCGAGGACGGAGGTGTGTTTGGGCGTAGAACCAAACTTGGTCGAATGCGGTGCGTGTTTTACCTAGGTGGCAACCTCAATAGAGAAGCATGCACGTCTGTGCCCTATCTCCTCTACAGAAATAGAGCCTGCGTCTTGAGTGTCTACAAAGGAGATGAGAGGGGGGAGGTCAAATTTGGGCTCCCGATTAATGGATCCAAGACAACATATACAAGTCAAAGAAAGGAAGGATATATAAAACAAATGTATATATCACTAATGTGTCAGTAGCCCATTGGATCTTTCTTTTTAATTTGTAAAAATAGTATTAAATAGTTAATAACTCAAATCATAGAATATATATATATATATATATATATATATATATGATTGTAAAAAATTAGGCGAACACAATAAAATGTAATTGAGGCCTAATTCTAAACTAAATTATAAAAGTAGTGCTAGCATGTATTAAAGTTTTGATTAAATACATAGAAACCCTAGTTTTGGATATTGAAAAGTTGGAAACATTAAAAGCCTTTCTTTTATGCTATTATCTTATCTAGTTGAGTATAATGATAACCAAGATGATGATGGTATTGATGATAAGGTAATTTGGGTCTCTAAAGTGGATAATCATTAATATGTGTAATTAGGGTTTAAAGATCATAACTTGCTATGTTGTTAATGAACTTAATTAGATCTAGTGTTCATAATGAAGGGATATGATGGATCTAATGGTTAGGGTTTAGAACCTAATCTTCTTTGTCATTAAGATCTTAAGTTGCATAATCTAATTTCTCCTAATGACATAAAAGGTACAACTTGATAATCAGGGTTACACATGATGTATAATGTGGATTAATAACCGTACTAAAGTATTGTGTGATGGAACTCGGGTTTGCACCCTTATCCTTAATCTGAACCCTAGATAAACCTAACCATGATTAGGATCAAGTTGGGTTTGATGTGATTAATGTGACAGTGACACTTTAGGATTTACATACATACAGATTACATGTTGATTGCTTGGTTTTCTTGCTTTATTGGATAATATTCTTAAAGTATGACTGCAAGATTTGCATGGTTCCATAAGAGGTATGTGGTTACAGTTATGACTACCCTCAATATAGTTTGCTAGTGTTTTCCGATGTTTTCTCGAGGATTGAGCAAATAAACTATTGGCTATTTGTTTACATCCTTCTCAACTATAACTCCACTATGAGTATCACATAAAGAGATAATATGTTAACAAAATTCCAGTTCTTATATGCAAGTAATTTATTGATTATATGTTTTTATAATACTTGCACACTTTTTTCATGCACCCCACATACATAGTATAGCAATATACTAAGCTGAATTTTGTTTCACGCCATTTTAGGTACATGCTAAATATGAAGATATCAAGAGACAATGGATAGATGAAATCACCTGAAGACTTTAAAGATAACCTGTAAGGATCATTAAATAGATAATTTTTCTCATATTTACATTTCTAATTATTTTTTATTTGGTTAAATCTGGATCCTTGGGTATTTTAGGTAACAAATTTCAACTTTTTGGGTCCTTCCTTAATTAGGGGATGCTGAAAAGTGAGGTCGTTACATTTGGTATCAGAGGCCCAATTTATATAAATAATTTAATAATTTATAATATTAAGTAATTTGTAGAAATTTGAGCGATTTTTTTGAAAATGATGGTGTCTAGAAGGGACCATGACCCCGAGGCTGGAAAAACTTCCCTCCGCACTGCTAGTCATCTTACGAGGACTCCTAGGCCCATGCATTGTGTCTGGCCAAAGTTGGAAGATTTTGCCCTAAGTAAAATACCTTTAGATTTTTTCCTCATCTTGATTTGTCCACTTCTCATCCTTTTTTCTTAACAAACCCTAAAAGGAACTTCCCTTCTCATCTCCAGTTAGGGTTTTTGAGAAGAAGTTGGGTTAAGGAATCCTCCACCAATAATGTACATGTAATGTATAAATAATGATAAATACAAGAACAATGTTTTATGGGTTTTGCCTTATGAGGGTAACCCTACATGGAAATAGGGTTGGTTTGGGAAAACCCTAGTGGGCCAGGGGACATAGAAACCCTAAGATGCATGATGTAGTCTCTAACTATAAACCGAAAGCCTAATTTTGGGAAATGGGGAGTAGTGTGAATGGGATAAAAACCATACCCATATGAACCCTGATTAGGGTGAAAAATAATAAGAAAAATATAGATGAGTAGGTGACTCAGTCTCCCATGCATACGCACATGTGGAGCAAGACATTAATGAGAAGCATTTTAAGAAACATTAGAAGCCTATGAACAAATAATTTTATGGATATAACTTTCTAAAACACTAAATAAGATACCTTTGATGAGTTAAAGAGCATGGGGTGAAAAAAATCATTATGGGAATGACAGGTGATCAAGCCCAAAAAAGAAGATCACCTCAGGCTAAGCCCAAAAAGTAAGTCCTGTGAACAAAACCAAGCCTGAGTGAGGGAAGGTTATGAACATTCACTATAGAGACTAAACCTAAAGAGATGGTTACCCATAAAGATGTTGGGAAATTGGTGTGATAGATAAGGTAGTAGAATAAAAAAATTTAATGCCCAATTCCCTAACTAGTAGATCGCGTCAACAACAATATATCTATGAAAGAGGATAACAAGAGTTGTACATGGTCCTCGAGCAAGTCTAGCAACAACTCTTGTTGTAGCGTGCTTCTTTCTCAAGTAACACATGTATGACTGTCATCCTCATCCACCTGGTTGATCACCAGACATCTATTGACTGGGTCCACATATTAGGAAAATTGCCACTCACCTCTAGATTGGTCCACTTGGATCACTGGGAACTCCACGTTGTCCTACTAGAGCCAACAAGAAGAAATTGTCCCTTCAAACATCAACATGCTAGCACTGATTCACTCTCCCATAATTGTCTCTCCCTAGCACTAATTGTTTCTCCCACAATTGTCTCTCCCTCACTGTCCCTCCCTTGTATGGGTAGAACTTTCTCGAGCTCTCTTGGTTCACACAAACATAGAGGACAACAATTATGAGAACTTATTGTTGTGTTTGGGAAGCCCCCTGACACCCCTCTATTTATAGGAGGGCAAGGGTTAGGGTTTCCAGTTGATATGGGAGGCAAGGAGATATAATTTCTAGAAGCTACCAATAGTGAACCAGTCAGTTCATGGGTGAACTAGTCAGTTCAATCCCTAAACTGGCCGGTTCATGTGATTTCCTATTTTGAATGACATTGGCATTCAATATTTGATTAATGAAAAACATAATGTTGGCATGAATCCTTGATCCAATCAAATTGATCATTGAACTGGATGGTTCAACTTTTGAACCAATTGTCTCAGACCTTGAACCGGTCGGTTCATGCCTGGGTTCATGCACAATTCAACCAATGTTGTTTCTAATTGACCTGACACTTGAATCGATCGGTTCATCACTTGAACTGATTGGTTCACAGTCCCATAAGTCAATTTCCAACCATTGTAGTTTAAATTGAATACCTAAACACTTTAGTAATCAAGTTAAGAATCATTCATGAATAAACTCCTATTCCAAGTGTATCCTAAGCGGTGAACCTATAGGTCCCAAGTTACGTTGATAGTGAATGTCCATAACCAATTTATGACATCACAAGCAATGAGTGGTATCTAGAAACACATCATTGCTACCCAATTAATTTGTAAAGTTGGAGAACAACTTCCACCTACAATCTTGGATCAGTGTTACAATGATCGTATAGTTCCTTTTTATTTGATATCCAAATTGAACTTAAGGCATGGAATCATCATCCTCTTCAACATTCAACTCATGTTCCTTAAACTAAAGAAGACTACCTGAGATGCATGTGATTTCACATATCACATTTTTAATCATACAATTATGGCCATACATTTCTTAGTCTCTCTTATCAAGTGGCCTGGATATCAATCTCCTTAAGGAGGTAGAAATCCCATCTACATCACTCACACTCAATCCCCATGTGTCATAGAGTACATGTGCATCACCTTTATGGTAACCCTTATTCAAGGTCACGTTGGATGATGTCAAAGTAAAAAAATGTCATGTGATGAGTGTAGTGACTTCAGGCCTAAGAATCACAATCACCATTATCACTGTGAGACCTGATTTTGACTACCATCTCATGGTCTCCATGTATCACTTTCAAGATGGTCTGTCCAATACATTGTTATCTAACATGTACCTATGTGCTTGACTTGATATCACATATCATAACTAATGAGACTCTATCATTAGTCAACACACACTCTAGTATTATGTATTATTGTTGAGTATTTTTCCTCCACAATAATATCTTTCCTGGGACATAACAAGAATGTATGTACTCTTACCATACATATGATCTCATTGTTCAGATACTCAATCGAGTAACTTCATTCTTTAGACATGTATTATTTCTATGTCATCATATCATGATCGAGAAAAATATAATAGATGGAATTACCTTTATCATTATCAAATAAGGTATCTAATGCCCCATTACAATTATCATATGATTGTCTCTATGGGCATACATGATGTGGATTTTATCGCACTACAAATTCACTAGGAATGTAATTCCTATAGTTTACTAAATCTAAAGTGCAATAATGCCACACACAAACAGACAAGTCTTATTGCAAAATAGTTGAGGATCGAATCTGAAGGGACAACTTGTTTAAGAATTATCTGATCAAAGTAACCTATCAAGAACTAGTATTTATCACAAAGTTTGAGTTGGGTTGTTTAACTAAGTTTGTAAGAATTAAAAGAGCTAAATTAAGATTCTAGTTATCAATAGATGGAAACACAAGGGTGGAATTGGGTTTTACCACCACTACTTGACTATGTGCATTCATTCAAATCCAAACATGTATGAAGATACAATTGAAGTTATGCAAATTTCCCCTTTTGTTGTTAGAAACTTGCATGAATAGATATCTGTTGGGAAATATGGGCAGAGAGTAGGCAGCTGAAACAAAAATTTATCTATCCATATACCCCAGAACAATAAGATAGTGTCAACAACTATGTAATGGGAAGGATGGTTTAACAAGTTCATACTTGGTCCTGGAACAAGTTCAACAACTATTCCTCATTGTAGTAGTCATGTAGTTAATTTCTAGTTGCACTGGGACAATGTTTGCAATATCCCCTGGTCTCACCAAGGGCAGTGGGTTGACATTGTCCTCCTAGAGGTAGACAAAAACCTCCACTCCTCCATAGAAGTCCACATGGACCACCTAGAACTCCTGTCATTCTACTAGAATAGACATGAATGAGTTGTCCATCCTGTTGGTGTAATACTCACCAACTTGCTCGCCCATAATTGTTCTCCCTTGCTATCCCTCCCATTATCAAGTAGGACTTGATCAGGCTCTCTATTGGTTGCCACAACTAGAGAGGAAAACAATTGTCATAGAAAATTGAGTTCTATCTTTGGGAAGCCACCAATACCCCTCTATTTATAGGAGGGTCAGGGTTCCCAATCTGTGTGGGAGTGGAAGGTACCAAAATCTCATGAACTTTTGCAACCTACAATCGTCAAAATGATCAGTTCACTTATGAATCGATCCTTTGGCATGTGAGATGATCGGTTCACCCAGTGAACTAGTCATTTCATCATATTTCCCAATCACAATTGTATTGGAAAATTAATATCTGATTTAATGCACAACATGATGTCAACACAAATCCTTAAGTCAATTGAATTGATCCACCAACCGCTCAGTTCACAACCTGAGCCATTCGGTTCACTTCCTGAATTGCCAAACTTGGTACTATTAACCTAACACACTGAAACGATTAGTTCAACACTTGAATCGGTCAATTCAACTGTCCAATCAATCAATTTTCAACCAATGTTGTTTAAATTGAATACCTAAACACTTTAGTAATCAATTCAATTATCATTCATGATTAAATTCCTCTTCTAGGTGCATCCTATGTGTGTGACCCCATAGGTTCCATGTTATGTTTGTAGTGAATGCCCGTAACTGATTTATGAGATCACAAGCAAAGAGTGATGCCTAGTCACACAACATAGCTACCCAAATAATCATAAAGTTGAATTACAACTTCAACCTATGATCTATGTCAGGTGTTATAGTGATTGTCTAATTCCTTTGTCTATGATATCCAGAATGAATTCAAGGCATGGAATAATCATCCTCTCAATGTTCAATCCATGCCTTGATCCGGAGCAGACTATCTGAGATATATGTGACCTCATTATCATATATTGATTCACATGTGAATGTGCATGCTTTTCTCAGTCTCACTTATCAAGTGGCTTGGATATAAAACTCCTATAGGAGGGAAAAATCCCATCTACATCACTCATAATCATCCTCATGTGTCACAATGCAGCCAATTATCACTCCTTTGTGGAAACCCTTATTTAGGATCATGGTGGATGATGTCAAAGCACATCGAACGAAATGTGAGGAGTGTGGTGGCTTCATGTCTATGAACCACAATCACCACCTTCACTATGAGAGATGACTATGACCACTATGTATGGTTTCCATGTGTCACTCTCAATGTGGGTCTGTTCGATACATAATTCTCTAACAAGTATCTATGTGTTTGGTTTGATATCACATATCATGACTAATGAGATTCTGTCATCAACCAACACACATTCTAGTCTATAGTGCTACTGCCGTCTATCTGCCTTCAACGATAATATCTGACCAAGGACATAATAAGAATGTACATACTCTTAACATCCATATGATCTCATTATTCAAGTCACATCCTTAAAGACATATGTCATTAAGTAATGTCATTCTTTACACATTCATTATGTTTCCTCATTATCTCATAATAGAGTGAAACAGAATGAATTGGAAGCTTGAATTTATCAAATAATTTATGTAATATGCCATTACAATCATCATATGATTGTCTCTCTGGGCATACATACCAAAAATATACCTATAAGCTCGATGTTTTGTTACTTATAGATCCTATATACCTACTCTGGAGACTTCCCGTCAGAAGTTCTCATCAAGGCATCAATCAAAGTTGATCGATATTCAAATCTTAAACGTTGAAGTTCTCAGAGAATAAGACTATAATAAATCACGTAAAGCAGGTGATCAACCCAGGAAACATGGTGTATATGATTATCTACAAATTAGATGAGATCATACAATTATTAGAATATGAAATCGCAAGAAACGGGTAGTGGGGATAATCCTCACACCCCACTATAAAGACTACTCCCTCGACATGGTGAGATTAATATCCTAGCAAAGAAAGATGACATAATCATGGCCGTTGTAGTAGTAGAAGTAGCTTAATGTGATGTGTGATGACAAACTTCCTTTCTTCTCTCTCTTCTAGGTACTAACCCCGGCTTGTAGTTGAAGTAGATGGATGGACAACAACTCAGTGAAGGGATCGATCACCTTGGAGAAAGTGGTTGATGGCTTGAAGTTGCTGAAGAGAGAGACCTATCGTTCACTGTTGTTGACTCTATAGATTGATGGATCTTTTAGTGGAGAGGTCTATGGCTCTAGCTCAATAGATCTAGAGTTTGCTCTGATCTCAACATCAGCCTTTCGGCATACTTTGTCTCCAAAATTCCAGAATGAGTAGAAGTGTTGTGCTAAGGGCCTATTTATAGTGTTCTGACTATCGACCACTTGTGCTTCCCATCAATGTCGAGCAATGACTGTCCATCGATGGCTAATGCTGTTGGTTAATGGTGAGATATCGATGGGTCATCAATGGTCTTGAATGTCAGGCTCTTGTGTTTCGACCAAAGGGGTCGATGGGTCATCGACCTTGATCATCGAGATGCCTAGATGTCAGGCTTCTGAATGTCGACCAGGTGGTTGATGGGTGATCGACATTGAGGGTCGATGGGGCTCTCGAGAATTTATATAGATGGAATTTAGGTTGATGGCTTGAGCTTTGATGAAAATTGAAGGTCGATTCACATGTCAATCGACAGGTTGATTTTGGCCTTGGGCATAGTGATTGTTGATTGATCTGCCTTCTGAAAGTGTTAAAAATCCATTTCAGCTCGTGAGAGGTGGGACCCCCTTGGTAAATTTCTGTAGAGTGATAAAATTCCAAACTTACACAAGAATTAAGAAAACTATGAAATTCCTACAAATTAGCAAAAAACCCTAAGTAGATTGAAACAAAGCTATTCTACTAAAATTTAAAGAGATTTGGGTGCTAAACTAGACTAGTAGAGATTTGGATGCTAAACTAGACTAATAGTGCAACTAAAACTGGGATGAATATGCATTCATCAATACATACAAAAAAGGCACCCCTAAAGAGAGAGCTCACCATGAGAGTAAAAGGATAAGGGTTGAGAAGTTGTAGCCAAAAATGTACGTTTAAAAACATGAAACCTACAATTCAATTGTTAGGGTTGGTTCCTGACCTGGGGTGGGTCAACTCAAGAGTGGGAAAAGGACCTAAGGAAGAGGAAAAACCATAAACATGTGGGGTTAGGTTGTGTCTAAGGGAGCATAAAATCCTCCAATGAGTCAAGAAGACACCCTAGGTTAAGACCTTCCCTAAAGGGCTGAGTTGATCAATCACTTTAAGAATCAATGCACCACTTAAAATCTTGAGAGATTAAGTGCACATAGCATGGAAGTACATAAATTGAGTATGATTCTTTGGACACATCTATACCATCTCTAAGGGACATGTGGAAAAGTCACTATGGAAGTGACAGATAGTGTGGGACCAAGCCAAGGATAGGAAGCTCTCCATAAGCCCAATGAAGGGGCATAAAGTAAACTATGTGCGCCCTAAGAGATGAAGAAAATTTGGGTGAAATAATTTTGAAGGATATGATAAGCTTGGATATTACTAGAGAAACATCAAGAAATATATATAATGAAATAGAATGGAGTGATCACATCTCAAGGAAACCCTTGGGAAGGGTAGAGCCCGAAGTCGATCCTAAGGTCAAGTAGGTAACATGAAAGGTACAAAGACTGATGAGATTAGGAAGTAATTGTGCCCTGAATGCATAAGACCACATGGTCGGTTCATAACAACCATGTTTGACAGAGGCCCATGAATTAGGATATCCCCCTTTCATGACATCATGAGATCCAAGGGGTGAATGTGATTGGCACTCCATTATATTAATTAAAATGAGATCACTTTAAAGGTACCTATACCCCTATGGGCCTTGAGGAAATGACTAAGGCTAATGAGACATGAGGTGTAAATATAATGTATACAAGAATTCATATAATTGTAAATTTTTAAGAGGAGTTTTGCACAACTCAAGAGTGAAAAAGGTTTTTTACTTCATGAAATATAAAAATATTGGGATTAAAAAATGCATGGTTTAGAGTCATGTTGATAATGGTTCAACCTAAACTATGAAATTTTAGGATAATGCGTGTCTATGCCATCTCTTCTCTTAGAATGGGTTGAACTTGTTTAGGGATACAATCAAATGCTTATTTCATCTTATTATGAGGGAGAGAGATTTAGTAAACACATGTTACCCTTAAAATTGACATATGATAATGGGTACCTTAAATTGAGTCTAATAGCATGACCCATGGTTTGAGGTGTTACCTCACCCTTATGTGAAAATAAATGAATGATAGCTGGGAACCTAGGTGAAAAGGTAATCATCAAATGAAAAATTAAATTCAAGTGAAAACTGAAATGGCTAAGTGATGATGTTGTAAAATGAATGAGAATGTGGAAATACCTGAATTGAATTCAAGTATCAAACTTAGTCATAATATGAGGAATTTGCATATCAGTAAAAGATGTTAAAGGTATCTAAATAGGGTTGCTAACCCTAAGATTTCAAACTAAGTTGAGTTATCATTCACCTTAAGATTAGTAGGTTTGAGTTTTGGGGTCAAAAATTCACAATTATGTGAGGTATCATGAGTTTAAAATGAGATCACTTTAAAGGCACCTGTGCCCCTAGGGGCCTTGAGGAAATGACTCAGGCTAATGAGACATGAGGTGTAAATATAATGTATACACGAATTCATATAATTGTGAATTTTTAAGAGGATTTGGCCACAACTCAAGAGTGAAAAAGGTTTTTTACTTCATGAAATATAAAAATATTGGGATTAAAAAATGCATGGTTTGGAGTCATGTTGAGAATTGTTCAACCTAAACTATGCCATTTTAGGATAATGTCTGTCTACGCCATCTCTTCTCTTAGAATGGTTTGAACTTGTTTTGGGATACAACCAAATGCTTATTTCATCTTATTATGAGGGAGAGAGATTTAGTAAACATGTGTTATACTTAAAATTGACATATGATAATGGGCACCTTAAACTGAGTCTAATAGCATGACCCATGGTTTGAGGTGTTACCTCACCCTTATGTGAAAATAAATGAATGATAGTTGGGAACCTAGGTGAAAAGGTAATCACCAAATGAAAAATAAACTTCAAGTTAAAACTAAAATGGCTAAGTTATGATGTTGTAAAATGAATGAGAATGTGGAAATACCTAAATTGAATTCAAGTATCAAACTTAGTCATAATATGAGGAATTTTCATATCAGTAAAAGATGTTAAAGGTATCTAAATAGGGTTGCTAACCCTAATATTTCAAACTAAGTTGAGTAATCATTCACCTTAAGCTTAGTAGGTTTGCGTTTTGGGGAAAAAATTCCTTTTAAGGAGGGGTTAATGTAATATCCACAATTTTGGTAAAACAAAACTATATAAATGATTTGACTTGTAATTTACCCAATGCTATTATTGACAATAGTGTAATAATATTATTCTTAATGACATGGATTGATAAGTAATATCCCAATTGTATTATTGATGATGTGATAAACCCATTCATCTTTTTGGCATGGGTGCAACCCATGACCCATATAAAGGCCCATGAGACTATTTGCTTTGCAAATAGGTCCTTATGGCACAAGTTAAAGGAAGAAGAGATTTCATGAATAAATAAATATCACTAGCTTTATGAATTGTTGAATAATAGATATATGACATAATGTGCAAGTTTCCAAAAGAAATAAGATATATGTGTTTTAGATGATTAAAAGAATAATTGTCTAATCATGAATGGAAACATAAGATTTAAGGCATCAAATGGTTTTTCTCATCCTGACTTTTGGTATACTTGAAAGTAATAATGAAAATAATAAAATTATAGAATTTGAGAAAAAAAAAGATATTCCTTGTGGTGTGGGTAACTAATCTAAGAATATTCTAAAGGAGCAAGTTTCTAATATTAAACATATTTCAATAAATCTCAAAAATTATATTTAGGTTGGGAATATGTTAAGGAGTTTCCATCTACATAGGAAAAGGAGTTTTCTAGTGGGCTCCAAGAAATTGAGAAGAAAGAGGGAGTTTATAGCAATAAATACCTATTTTTCTATTTTTTGGAACACATTTAAACAGATGACTTTTATGTTGATTGGCAGCGGCTCTCTTTATTTGTTGTGTGTGTTCATGACCTTCAAATCTGGATTAGATGATCCACAAGTCTTCTCCTACCCCTAATAAAAAGGAAAAACTAGGATGCAATAAGTCCATAACCTGCACCTTTGATCTCTCCCTCTAAACTGTGTTCACACTCCATATCACTTCCGTTGACTTTAGGAGGTTAAATTGGGCCTACTTACCCCTGATTTCACCCATTCCCTTACAAAATTGGGATTTTCCCAATTCCTACTAGGAGCACCATTAGAAACTGATGGATGACCCTCCCCTCAATCCTATTATATATATAAGACCACAAAATCCCTTTATGATCCTAATAGCATGCCACGAAGCCACAATGCTCAACCAACCTACATGAAGCCTAGGATCGCCATCAACATGTAGTTCTCCCCCTTGCCTCTCTATCCTTCTTCCACAGAGCCGTAGGCACTAGTCTTCCCAAGTTCACTGGATCCTCCTCAATTTCTCTCGAGGATGGAGGTGTGTCTAGGCACAATGCCAAACTTGGTCAAATGTGCCATGTGTTGTGCCTGGGCAGAAACCTCACCAGAGCAGGAGGTGTGTCTGTGCCCTGTCTCATCTACAAAAATAGAGCCCACATCTCAGGTGTCTATAAAGGAGACAAGAATGGGGCACTTGGATCAAAGCTCCCGATTAATGGATCCAAGATAGACAAGTCAAGGGAAAGAAGGATATATAAAAACAAAGGTATATATATCGTTGATGTGGCAATTGCCCATTGGCTCTTTCTATTTAATTTTTAAAAATTGTAGTAAATAACTACGAACTCAGATTATAAAAAATATATATATCAATATGATCAAAAAAAATGAGAGGAACAAAATGTATTTGAGGCCTAATTCGCCCAAATCCAATAGTATTGCTAGCATGTATCAAAGTGATGATTAAATACATAGAAACCCTAGTTTTTGATATTGAAATGTTGGAAACATTAAGATCCTTTATTTTATGCTATAATCTGATATGGTTGAGTATAATGATATTCAAGATTATTATGGTAATGATAAGGTAATTCGGGTCTCTAAAGTGGATAATCATTAGTATTGGTAATTAGGGTTTAAAGATCATAACTTGCTATGTTGTAAATGAATTTAACAGGATGTAGTGTTCATAATGAAGGGATATGATGGATCTAATGATTAGGGCATAGAACCTAATCTTCTTTATCATTAGGATCTTAAGTCACATAATCCAATTTCTCCTAATGACATAAATGGCCTAACTTGATAATTAGGGTTACATATGATGTATAATGTGGATTAATAAATGTAATAAAGTATTGTGTGATGGAACTAGAGTTTTTGCCATTATTCCTTGATATGAACCCAAGATAACCCTAAAATCTAGATTAGGATCGAGTAGGGTTTAATGTGAATAATGTGATGATGACACTTTAGGATTTACATACATGCGAATTAATTGTTGATTGCTTGGTTGGCTTGCTTGATTGGATATTTTGCATAAATGATTGCAATATCTACATGGTTCTATATGAGGTACATGGTTACACTTATGACTACCCGCAATATAGTTTGCCTATGTTTTATGATGTTTTATTGAAGATTAAAAATAAACTATTGGTTGTTTATTTACATTCTTCTCAACTATAATGCCACAATGAGTATCACATAAAGATGAGAATATGTGAAAAAAGTACTAGTTCATATTTGCAAGTAATTTATTGATTATATAAATTTTATAATACTTGCACACTTTTTCTTGTACCCCACGTACACGATATAGCAATATATTGATCCACCTTTTGTTTCACAACATTTTAGGTACATGCTAATATGAAGATATCAAGATATGATAGAGAAATGAAATTACATGAAGACTTTAAAGCTAACTTGTAAGGAGGATTAGATATATACTTCTTCTCATATGTACATTTCTAATGATAGAAATTCATGTAACTCCTCTGAGGAGAGTCTTGTAAACAATATTTGAATTAATGGAAATCATCTACTATTATTTATTATTTAGTTAAATTTGTATCCTTGGGAATTTTAGGTAATGGCTTTCAACTTTTTGGGTACTTCCTTAATTGGGGGATGTTGAAAGTGAGGTCGTTTCATTTGGTATCAGAGCACCAAAATTTTCAAATAATTTAGTAGTTTATAATTTCAAGTAATCTGTAGAAATATGAGGGAATTATTAGGGAATTTTCTAAAGACAATGGTTTATAGAGGGGACCACGACCTGGGGGCTAGAAGAACTTTCCTCCGCACCGCTAGTTCTGTTACAAGGTCTCCCATGCCCGTGCATCCTACCTAGCCAAAGCTCGAAGATTTTTCCTGAACTAAAATACCTTTAGGTTAAATCCTCATCACCTCTCATCCTATTTGCTTAATAAATCGTAAAAGGAACTTTCCTCCTCATCTCTTAGGGGTTTTGAGAAGATAGGGTTAAGACACCCTCCAATAATTAATGTACATGTAATGCATAAATAAGGATTAAGAAAATAAAAATGTTTTATTTATTTTTCCTTATGAGGGTAACCATACATGGCAATAACTCTAGTTTGGGAAAAATCTAGTGGGCCAGGGGACATATAAACCCTAAGATGTAGGGTGTAGTCTCTAACCCTAACCCAATACCCTAACTCTGGGAAATGGGAAGTAGTGTGAATGGGATAGAAAACCCTACTCATATGAACCTTGATTAGGGTGAAAAGGGATAAGAAAAATATAGATGAGTAGGTGACCTAGTATCTCATGCATGTGTACATGTGGAGCAAGGCATTAATGAGAAGAGTTTTAAGAAACATAATAAACCTATGAACAACTCATTTTATGGATATAACTTGCTCGAATCCTAAATAAGATACTTCTGGTGATTTGAAGAGCATGGGGTGGAGGAAATTCATTATGAGAATGACAGGTGATCAAGCCCAGAAAGGAAGATCACCTCAGGCCAATTCCTAAAAGGTAGCCCGTGAACAAAATCAAGCATGTGTGAGGGAAGGTTATGAATGCTAATTGTAGGGAATAAAACCCTCAAGAGAGGGTTCCCCATAAAGAGGCTCCCCTAAAGAGAGGGACCACTATGAGAGAAAATGGATAAGGGTCGAGAAGTTGTAATAAAAATGTATATTAAAAAAATATGAAACTCACAAATCAACTTTTTGTGTTGGTGTCCCAACCTGGGGTGGGTCAACCCAAGAGTGCGAAAAGGACCTAAGGAGGAGGAAAAACCCTAAATAAGTGGGTTCAGGTTGTGGCTAAGAGAGCCTAACCTCCTCAAATGAGTTAAGAAAACACCCTAGGTTAGGACCTTCCCTAAAGGGGGTGAGTTTATCACTCAGTTGAAGAATCAAGGTAACCTTAAATGTCACTTACAAGCTTGAGATATTAAGTCGAATAAGCATGAAAACACATATATTGAGTATGATTCTTTGGACCCAGGTATACTATAACGACCCCATCCCTCAGAAACCCCCAATTAAGGAAGGCCAATAAGCTAGTTCCTTTATCCCAAAACAAGATCATATGGTTTTGCAAATAATAAAAAATAATTACTAAATTCTACCACAACTAAGATTAAAGAAGGATACAATTTTTCTTTTCAGACAACTTTCAAAAATAGGAGTTTGGTACTTTACCCGAATAACTAACTATAATCCTCCAAACATTATTTTTCCTTTTTCTTTTTCAATGTCACTTTTTTATCAAGCGTTCACTTTTATAATCGTAACTGCATATTTCCCTAAAACACTAAAAAACAAAACATCGATCAGTATAATGAAATACTGGTATGTGGGGGAAACCAAAAGTTTGCACATATAATTGTAACAACAAAACCACAAAAAATATTTGTTAAAAGAAAATTTACATTTTCTTATTAACCTCTCAACCATTTTTACTCAAACTCTGGTGAACCCTTCTAGGGTCTTGTCCATGCAGTGGACAAAAAGGCCACCTTCTCATTCTAGAGCCAGATGCATGCTGGTCTTCCCAATCTGGGGCCTGGTGTGATCTCATGGGACCTTCCCAATATGGGGCCCAGTTTGACCTCATATGACCTTCCCAATATGGGGCCTAGTCCGACCTTCCCAATCTGGGGCCTGGTCTTAGATCCCAGCCATGACTCTTCATTTCCTTTTATTCAAACATCCAGATATGGTATGCTGGGTTTGAGCATGTTATAAGCATATTTTGTCATAGTCATAATCACTTTATAGATTTCAAGAATTAAAGTTAATCTAAGAACTTAATTTCAAGCAATTGGTAAAACCTCAAAAATCACCGTGAAACTAGAGCAATAGTCATAAGTGTAACCACATACCTGATTTGGCAGTCTCAACACCAAGCAAGATAGCTAATCCAAACAAGAAGTCCAATTAACCAAGCCCATCAAGAAATCAAGCAACTTGATCCTAAAAATTATTTATAACACCTAATTGTTATAATCACATCAAAACATCTTTTATTGACTTGGGATTCCATTCTAGAGTTTCTAAGTCTTATTAGGGTTTCCTTAGGGTTTCTTGTTTTCCAAACTTCCATTTTCCAATTTTACCCTTTTTAGACAACAAACCCTAAAAACACGTTTCCACTTAGAAAAACCCTAATTACTTAAATTATCCAAATTAATGATTTTTATCCACAAATTAGATCAAGAACATCATTTTCATGCCTTTTTTTTCCATAATTAAAACCATTTAACCTCACAATTATCAAAATTAGGGTTTTTAAGTCTATTAATGCTCTTTTATCATCATGAAACCCTAATTAAGCAAACCATGTACAATTATTAACCAATTTTGATCTAATCCATCTTTTAAAGTCAAAAGGCTAAACGTTTCTTAAAAAGCCAAGGAACACAATTATATCCTTTAATATTCAAACTTAGGCTTTTAAATTCATTAAAACAATTAAGGATAGCATCTTTATGCACTTTTCAAGATAGAAGCTATTTTATCCTGATCATATTTTTATTGGATTCTACACATCTTTCTAATCAAAATTCATATATTACATGTATTGATACGAGTTTCCAATCATTAGTTATGATTTTTGCAAGACGAATTACCTTTGAACCAATGAGATACTGCCACGTCAGCAAATCAACCACTTTTTCCTTTTCCATGTGGATTAGGATCCACAAATTGGCTTCTGCCATGTCTGTATCTTGCTCCATGCAGGTGGGCGTTAGGCCGAGGTGAATTCCCTTTTCACCCTCTTGCCCTCAGGCTTGGTCTTCGTGCGCCGTGGGGGCATGTAGGTAAATTTCTCCTTTCTCATCTTCAACCTCATGAATTCCTTCTTCCATGAACAACACCTAGCCATGGTCAACCTAGTTGTTGACTTCTCATGTCTTGCCTGCCCAACAACTGGTCAAGGACCAAAAATGGTTGTCGCTCCTTGCCTAAGTCCAAAGCGACGCCAATTGTTTGGGTAGAGGTCTGGGAAGATAGGAGAAAGAGGTGATGCTCTGGATGATAGGTGAGAAGAAAAGGACAAAAGAATAGAACCATTGATGCAATTGAAAGCAAGTAAGACTACCTTTGTACTTATGGAGACTCACGAAGGGATTTGTGGGATTGTAGAGGGTCTGCACCCCAATGTTTATAGCCACCTCACCCATAGGGTCATCTTTGAAGGAGGATTTGGGGAATCCTTCTAGACACCTCAAACCTAGGTGAAACTAGGGTAGGTGGGTGCGTTTCTTGCTCCTAAATCCATTGGCCCAATTTCTAAGTATGCTCATCCATCCTTTCGTGAGAAACTTGGTTTGGAAAATTTGATCTAACTGCTCCTCTTTCCTGTTTGAGAAGGAGTTAGGGGACAACTTGTCCTCCATTGGATCTGGGATCCAATGACCCATAAGACTCATGCAACTAAAAGGCTAGGATTTCCAAAAAATCCTGACATTTAATGCACATATTTCCATATCCTTCTCACTTTAGGGAAAACCATTTAATTGTTAACTCTCTCATATTTAATCATTTTTATCCCAAATTTTAGGGGAAACTCCTTAATGAATTAATTTACTTGTATGCAAAGTTTGAAACCAAATTTCGAAAATGAAAGAGATATTTCTTCATATTCAAGTCATCCACTCATAAGGCATATATTATGCAATTAAAATTCATTTTTTTCTTTCTCTCTTCTTTCTTTACCTTGATTTCTTTCCTCATTACAACTAAAAGGAAATGAAACCTAGCCTATAGTGGTCATTCATACCACTTTCTAGAGAATTCTACATAATTCTCTCATATGCAGACAATTATCCCTTTATTTCTTTTTCCTTTTATTTATTATGGGATTTCTTTTATCTCTTTTCCCTTCTATCACTATTGGACTTATCCAATCAGTATGAATCACAGAATCATGCATCCAAAGGGAAATATTACACAAGAATTCATTCTTTGAAAACAAATCATACAATTTTCCATTCAAATCCTTTTGATTTGTAAAATTACATTTTAATTTATATAAGAAAAAAATGAGGTTATAACATCCTTCCCCTCTTATAGGAATTTTGTCCCCAAAATTTAACCTATCAAACAAACAAAATGGGTTAGGCCTTTTCAATGTCCGTCTTCCACATCCATGTGGCTTCATCCTCTCCATGGTGCTTCCGAAGAACCTTTATCATCTCTATTTTTTTACTCCTGAGCTCCTTCACCTTGGTATCCAATACCTCATAGGTGACTCAGGGTAAGTCAACCTCCCTTGGAGTTCAGTAGGTTCAATGCTCAACCCATGGCTCAGGTCCTTCACACATCGCTTAAGATTGGACACATGGAATACATCATGCATCATACTATACTAACGAGGGGCAAGACCAAATGATAACCAACTTCACCAATCCATTCCAAAATCTCAAACGGACTCACGTATAGAGACTCAACTTTCCTTTGTTCTTAGCTATAGCTTGGAGGGGTCGGATTTTCAGAAACACATGTTCACCCACAGTGAATTGCAAGTTAGTCTGCTTCACATCAGCATACAAGTTGTGTCAATCCTGGGCTCTCTTCAACCTTTGCTTGATCAATGTGACTTTATCATCATACAATTGTAGTTCCTCTGACCTCAACAAGGTCCTTTCACAGACATCATCCCAGTGAAGTGGTGACTGACACTATCTCCCAGGGAGAGCTTCCTATATAGGCATCCCGATACCAGCCTGGTAGCTATTATCTATAAGAAAACTCAACTAGGGACATGTACTGCTCCCATGATCCACTCCAATACAACACACATGCTCTCAACATATCCTCTAACATCTACATCATCCTTTCTCATCTGTCCATCAATCTGGGGGTGATAGAATGTGCTAAACTTCAATCTAGTATGGAGTTGTTCATGTACTTTCTTCTACAACTTGGATGTGGACTTAGGGCCATGATCAGAAAATATGAACTCAGAACACTATGCAGTCAAACTATCTCTCTAATATATAGTTCAGCCAAGTCTATCACTTTGGCCGCAATCTTCATGGTGAGGAAAGGTGCCAACTTGGTAAGGTGATCTACCACAACCCTTATAGCATCATGGTCTCTCTTGATCTTGGGGAGACCCACCACAAGGTCCATGTGATCTGCTCCCATTTCCACTTGTGAACTTTCAATCATCTATAGCAATCCCCTGAGTCACTGGTGTTCAACCTTCCCCATCTGGCACATGGGACAACTGGCCACATATGCTTCTATGTCTCTCCTCATCCCATTCCACCAAAAGTACCACTTCAAGACTATAAACATCTTGGTAGTGCCAGGGTGTACCATTTAGGAACCCAAATACGAATCTTGTAGTGGATCAGATCATCTACTCCCATTGAGAGATGGGTCTGAGGTTTCTCTAACAAACCTTTCCTCTTATCAAGCTCTAGGTTGGCTAACTGGGTAGCTACCAACTCAGTCAACAAGTCTAGTTTTATCTGGATGTTAGCCACACAGATCCAATCTTCTAATAGTTGTAGAGTCCACCTACCAAACCCTTCCAATTCTCTCCACTGGGTAGATAAGACAACTGCACACTTGAGTTATTTCCGATTAATTGCATCTTCTACTACATTAGTCTTCCCAGGGTGATAGGCGATGGTGTAATCATGAACCTTCATATATTACACCCATCATATTTGCCTCAGGTTTAGGTGCATTTAAGTCAGGAGGTATTTCAAGCTCTTACATCCATTGTTTTGGTCACCATATTCAAATCTCATACCTAGAGAATTTAAATTCCATTGGATAATTATATCCTTATTTGAAATCTTAATTTGGCAATTATGTTGCTCACCTTGTCTTCCATACTCTTTATCCATATTTTCTCCTAAGGGTATGATAATTCCTCCAATTCTCAAGTATCATAAAAAATTTCAAATTAAGCATTTATTACTCATTTCACTTCTATCTCTGGTATGTCATGCATTTGTCCCATATCTCACACCCATAACAAGATGAAATAAGCATTTGGCTGCAGTCCAAATACATAGTTCATCCCATTCCAAAAATAGAGATGATGCATCACACATCACCATTTTATTTTCAAATCTAGGTTGAATCATTCTCCACATGACTTCAAACCATGAATACTACCATTCCCTTAATCCCACGTATACACATATAGGAAAGACTTTTCTCATAACCTTGGAGTCTTATCATACTCACATTTATGACTCTTAGCCATTTCCTCAAGGTCTCTAGGGTTTCGATACTTTTGGGGTGATCTTACCCTTATCCATCTAGGGAGTGCCTCTCACATTTACCACTCAAGCCCCATGAACTCATGAAGGTGTCCAACCTCCTATACCATGTACCTTAGAAAAACATAGCCGTTGCCTCCTGACCCTATGGTCTCATGCATTCAGGGAACAATCAATTACTACCCCCACCGGTCTCATCTCGGCTTGACATTAGGATTGACTTAGGGTTCTAACATAACTTTTTTTATCTCATCACACAATTTGCTTGTGGTTCCTTTGATGATATTCAAGCAAATTGCATCGTTTAGAATCCTCACCTGAATTTCCATCATCTCTCTGGGCACTCATTATTTTCCTTATATCCCTTCATGGGAAACACGGCAACCTACCTATCTAGGCCTCACCCAATTCTACCAGTCACTTCCATAATGATAGTTCTTCATGTCCCTTAGAGATGGTTATTTCTAGGTGTAAAGAATCATACTCAATCTATGTGCTTTTGCGCTTCAAGTACTTAATCTCTCAAGTTCTTCTAAGTGACCTTTAAATTTACCTCCATTCCTAAATTTTTTTTGGTACTCACTCCTTTATCAAGGGTCCTTTCCCGGGATACGAGAAAAACTATCACTAGATAGTGCTAAGGGTCACAAAAACTTTCTACAATCCAAAGTTTTGTCATCACATGTAGGCATATATCCTATCATTTCACCCATGCATGTGGCTAGCAAGTAGAAAACTTATATTTCTAAGTTTTTCGTCATGTCGTACTTGTTCATCACTTCTCAAGGTTGGACCAGTTTCATACATACATATGACACCAACTTGTGTGAATGGTTCATCAAACATATACCTCAGTCCAAGTGGGGTTTCCTTTAACCCAAAACTTAAGCGGGAAGGGTTCCATGCTTAATCCATATGAACTCACTCAACCCTATGAGCACTATATGCACCAGATACCACTACTTCCCCTCTTTGGTCTAGGAACCTCATATTTACCTCTTTTGCATTATATATCTATACTGTAGATATTAGCCACTCAAGCACATACAAAACCACAACATGATATGGCATATTCTTCACAACTTTCTCTTCCACATAACCAACCCTTAGAGCCCTACACAAGGACTACCAATCTAAGTCTAAGGCTTCACATCACATTACCGTTCCTTATCTCTCCAGGATCTTGGGACTCCCTTTCCCTCACCCAGATGGTAGGTACTCAAATCATCTATACCTCTATATAAGAAGCCTCTATCTCTTTTCTAGTGTTTGGTCCCTCCAAAGACATCTAGGTTACGACCAACCTCTAGAGAGCCTACATGAAGAAGCTCAACTCATCCATTCAGGGTAGTCTAGCCTAGGACACATCATACAAATCTTTCGCATGATCCCTCATTTATTGGAGTCTAGGTTCCCAACATTCTCCTTCTGGGTCTCACTCTCTCTTGAGTTAACCCCATAACCAGTCCTATAACTAGAGGTACTTCTTTGTAGACAAGGTTGAGGCTCCTAAGATTCACATCTTATTCTCACATGGCTTACCTTATATGATGAAGTGTACTATCAACTCTTATGTCTTACTGAGATCATCATATACCATATTATCTCATTATGTAACATGAAGCTTCTCATTCATTTCCTCCAGTATGCATGACTCATACTCCAATCCAACATGCATTACCTCTCTAGCTTGGAATTAATTCCCGTTTCCAGTCTTAATGTCGCTCATTTCCATGTAGGTGCATGCCTATCTCCTACCTGTATCTGAGTGGGAAAACACCTTTGTTAGGGTTCGTACCTGGAGGATTTAAACTTTTTGATCACCATTAACCTTCTGATTTAGGGTGTTATCTCTCTCTTAGATCTTTTCCCCCTTTTAGGGATGGCCGACCCTAGGCCAGGTTACCAAAAGTTTCACTAGGGGTCATGCAACCACTTATTATTTGTGTTTCCCATGCATACTCCAGTCCTCCAAATATATCATGCATGCCTAACCTACGTACTTGCATGCATGAACAAACTAATGTATCCAACGTATTGGGTTATCTCTTTCTCTATCCACTGCTTAAGGTTTTGGGATGAGGTTTAGGGTTTATAACTTGCACCTTGAATTTTGCGAGTTCCGTGACCCATTGGGGTTGTTTTCCTTTATCGGCCCTAGTTCCATCCAGCATTTACCTTTATAGGGGAGAAACCCATCAAAAGTTTTCTATTCATCATTACATCCACTTTTATCATTTGGTGTAGGATGCCTTAATCCTTAACACTCTTATCCCCAAAAATCTGAAGGAGGTGGAGAGAGGGAAAACCTTAAGCATTTAAAGTTTGTGTAGCGAAAGAGGATAAAGAAGGGATGAAAGTAGACGAGAAATCCTAGAGGTATCTTATTTCAAGTCAAATCCTTAGATTTTGGCCATGCAGTCACCTCAATGGTCCAAAGGTAATTTATTTTGAGAAAATTATAACTAATGATTGGTAACTTGTATCAAGATATGTTATATAAGAATTTTGATTAGAAAGATGTGTAGAATCCAAAAAAATATGATTAGGATCAAAATATGCTTCTAGCTTGAAAAGTGCATATAGATGCTATCCTTAATGGTTTTAATGAATTTAAAACCCTAAGTTTGAAGATTAAAGGATCTAATTGTGTTCCTTGGCTATTTTTAAGAGAAGTTTAGCCTTTTGACTTTAAAAGATGGATTAGATCAAAATTGGTTAATAATTGTGTATAGTTTGCCTAATTAGGGTTTCATGATGATAAATGTGCATTAATGGACTTAAAAACCCTAATTTTGGTAATAGTGAGGTTTGATTACTTTAATTGTAGAAAAACAAGCAAAAAGGCATGAAAATGATGTTCTTGATCTAATTTGTGGATAAAGATCCTTAATTTGGATAATTTGAGTTATTAGGGTTTTTCTAAGTAGAAAAGTGTTTTTAGGGTTTGGTGTCCTAAAAAAGATAAAATTGAAAAATGAAATTTTGGAAAATAAGAAACCCTAATGAAACCCTAATAAGGCTTAGAAAACCTAGAATGGAAACCTAGAATGGAATCTCAAGTCAATAAAAGATGTTTGGATGTGATTATAACAATTAGGTGTTATAAATACTTTTCAGGATAAAGTTGCTTGATTTCTTGCTTGGATTGGTTGATTGGACTTCTTGTTTGGATTAGCTATCTTGCTTGGTGTGGAGACTACCAAATCAGGTATGTGGTTACGCTTATGGCTAATCGCTCTAGTTTCACAGAGATTTCTATGGTTTTAGTGATTGATTGAAATTAAATGCTTGGATGAACTTTAATTCTTGCAATCTATAATGTGAATATGACTATGAAAAAGTATGCATATAACATGCTCGAACTCGGCATACCACATCTGGATGTATGAATGAAAGGAAATGAAGAGTCATGTCTAGGATTTAAGACCAGGCCCCAGATTGGGAAGATCAGACTAGGCCCTAGATTGGGAAGGTCATATGAGGTCAGACCAGACCCCAAATTGGGAAGGTCCCATGAGATCATACCAGGACCCAGATTGGGAAGGACATCTAGGTTAGGCCCCAGATTACGAAGACCAACGTGGAATCTAGGCTCCAGAATGAGAAGGTGGCCTTTTTATCCACTGCATGGACAAGACCCTAGAAGGGTTTACCAAAGGTTGAGTAACAAGGGTAGAGAGGTTAATAAGAAAACATAAATTTTGTTTTTTAGCAAATAATTGTTGTGGTTATGTTGTTAAAATTATATGTGCAAATTTTTTGTTTCCCCCACATACCAGTAAATTTTTTATACTGACCGACATTTTTTTTCAGCGTTTTAGGAAAATAGGTAGTTACAATTATGAAAAGTGAATGTTCGATAAAAAGTGACATTAAAAAAGAACAAGGTAAAATAATGTTTGGAGGATTATAGTTAGTTCTTCAGGTAAAGTTCCAAACTCCTATTTTTGAAAGATATGCGAAAAGAATTTTTTTATCTTGCTTTAAGCTTAGTTGTGTTAGTATTTTAGTAATTATTTTTTATTATTTGCAAAATCATATGATCCTATTTTGGGATAATGGAACTAGATTCTTAGCCTTCCTTAATAGGGGGTTGTTGAGGGGCAGGGTCATTATATTTGGTATCAGAGCATGATTTTCCATATAATATCTAATAATTATTAAGTTTTACAAATTCTTTAGTGCCCAAGGGAATTATTAGAGGAGTTTCCAAAGATGGAGGTGTCTATAATCAACCCCTTTTTCCTTTACCACATAGATTAGGGATCCACAAATTGGCTTCCACTGCATCTGTATCTCTTTCCATGTAGGCAAGCATGAGGTCGAGGTGAATTCCCTTTTCACCCTCTTTCCCTCATGCTTGGTCTTCATGAACTGTGGGGGAAAGTAGGTGAATATCTCCTTTCACATCTTCAACATCACAAATTCCTTCTTCTGTGAGAAGCAACCAACCATGGTCAACCTAGTTGTTGACTTCTTGTGTCTTACCTCACCAGCAATCAATGAAGGACCAGAAACGGCTGCCTCTCCTTGCTTAAGTCGAAGGCGGCGCCAATTTTTTGGGTAGAGGTCCGGGTAGAGGTCCAGGTAGAGAGGAATAAGAGGTAATTCTCTAGAATATAGGTGAGAAGAAAATAATGAAAGAAGAAGACCATTGATGTAGTTGGAAGCAAGGGAGACTTCATTTGGTCTCATGGACTACTCGCGAAGGGATTTGTGGGATTGCAGAGGGTTTGTACCCAAATATTTATACCCAACCTCTCCAACAGGGTCGTCTCCAAAGGAGGATTTGAGGAATCCTTATAGACACCTCAAATCTAGGTGAAACCTAGGGTAGGTGGGTGTGTTTCTTTCTCCCAAATCCATTGGCCCAATTTCTAAATATGTTCATCCATCCTTTTGTGAGAAACTTGATTTGGAAAACTCAATCTAACTACTCCTCTTTCCTATTTTAGTGGGATCTAGGGGTCAAATTGTCCTCCGTTGGATCTGGGATCCACGACCCATAAGACTCATTCAACAAAAAGGCTGGGATTTCAAAAAATTGTGACATTTAATGCACATATTTCCATATCCTTCTCACTTGAGGAAAAACCTTTTAAATCGAAACTCTCTCATCTTTAATCATATTTATCTCAAATTTTAGGGGAAGCTACTTAATGACTTAATTTACTTTTGTGCAAATTTTGGAACCAAAATTCGAAAATAAAAGAGACATTTCCTCATATGCAAGTCATCCACCCATAAGGCATATATTATGCAATTAAAATTCATTTTTCTCTTTCTTTCTCTTCTATTTTCTTTACTTTGATTTCTTTCCTCATTACAACCAAAAGGAAATGAAACCTATCCAATAGTGGCCATTCATACCACTTTGTAGAGAATTCTACATAATTCTCTCATATGCACACAATTATCCCTTTATTTCTTTTCCCTTTTATTTATTATGGGATTTCTTTTATCTCTTTTCCCTTTTGTCACCATTGGACTTATCCAATCAGTATGAAACCCGAAATCATGCATCAAAGGTAAATATTACAAAAGAATTCATTCTTTGAAAACAAATCACACAATTTTCCATTCAAATCATTTTTATTTGAAAAATTGCATTTCAATTTATACAAGAAAAATTTAAGGTTATAACATATACCATCTCTAAGGGACATGAGGAAAAGTCACTGTGGAAGTAACCAATAGTGTGGGACCAAGCTCGAATAGGAAGGTCTCCATGAGCCCAGTGAAGGGGCATAGAGTAAACTTTGTGTGCCCTAAGAGCTAAAGGAAATTTTGGGTGAAATAATTTTAAAAGATATGACATGCTTGGATATTATTAGAGAAACCTCATGAAAAATGTGTAATGAAATAAAATGGAGTGATGAAATCTCAAGGAAACCCTTGGGAAGGGTAGAGATCTAAGTCAATCCTCAGGTCAAGTAGGGAGGAATAAAGGTACAATAGACAGATGAGATTGGGAAGTGATTGTGCCCTAAATGCATAAGACCATAGGGTCGAGAGGTAACATACATGTTTGCTCGAGGCCCATGAATCAAGAGATTTCCCTCCTTCATGAGTTCATGAGGCCTAAGGGGTGAATGTGAGAGGCACTCCCTAGATGCATAAGGATGGCATCACTCCAAAGGTACATTTACCCCTAGGGACCTTGAGGAAATGACTAAGGCTAATGAGTCATGAGGTGTAAATATAACATATACAAGAAGCCATGTAATAATGGCATTTTAAGAGGAGTTGTAAACAAACTCAAGAGTGAAAAAGGTTTTTGAATTTATGAAATATAAGAATATTGGTAATAAAAAAGTATGTATGGTTTATAGTCATCTTGAGAATGATTCAACCTAAACTATGAAATTTTAGGATAATGTGTGTACACCATCTCTGCTCTTGGAATGGGATGAACTTTGTTTTTGGGTTGCATTCAAATGCTTATTTCATCTTATTCTGAGGGAGAGAGATGAAGTAAACACATATTACACTTAAAATTGACATATGATAATGTATACCTTAAGTTGAGTCTGATGACATAACCTAGGGTTTGAGGTGTTACCTCACCCTTATGTGAAAATAAATGAATTATAGCTTCGAAATGTAGGTTACAAGGTAATCACCAAATGAAAAATGAAATTTTAGTGAAAATTAAATGGCTAAGTGATAATGTCATAAAATGATTGGGAATGGGGAAATACCCTAAATTGAATTCAGGTATCAAACTTAGTTATAAATATGAGGAATTTGCATATCAATAAAAGATGTTCAAGGTATCTAAATAGGGTTGATAACCCTAAGGTTTGAGACTAAGTTGAGTTATCATTCACCTGAAGCTTACTAGGTTTGAATTTTTGGGAAAAAATCCTTTTAAGGAACGGTGAATGTAATATCCACAATTTTAGTAAATTTCAATTATATAAATGAATTTACTTGAATTTCCCCAATATTATTATTCATAATAGAGTAATAATGTTATCCTTAGTGACATGGATTGATAAGTGATTTCCCAATTGTATTAATTATAATATAATAAAGCCATTCATCCTTGTGGCATGGGTGCAACCGATGGTCCATATAAAGGCCCATGAGACTATTTACTTTGCAAATAGGTCCTCATGTCACAAGTTAAATAAATACGAGATTTCATGCATAAATAAATAGAAATAGCTTCATGAATTGTTGAATAATAGAAATATGAGATAATGTGGATGTTTCCAAAGGAAAATAAGATATATGTGTTTTAGATAATTAAAAGAGTAATTATGTGGTAATTAATATAAACATAAGATTTAAGGCATCAAATAGTGTTATCTCTTCTTGGAATTCTAGTATACTTAAAAATAATAATGAAAAGAAGAAAATTCTAGAATTTAAGAGAAAAATGACATTCCATGTGGTGTGAGTAACTAATCTAAGAATATACTAAAGAAAGAAGTTTTGGTTATTATACATATTTCAATAAATCCAAAAGTTATATTTAGATTGGGAAGGAATTTAAGGAATTCCCTCTAAATTTCATATAAAAAGGAGTTTTCTAGTGTACTTTAGGAGATCGAGAAGAAAGAGGGAGTTTATTGCAATAAATTCATGTTTTTCTATTTTTTTGGAACCCATTTAAATAGTTGAGTTTAGTGTTGATTGGCGGCATCTCTCTTTATTTGTCATGTGTGTTCATGACCTTCAAATTTAGATGAGATGATCCACAAGTCATCTCCTACCCCCAATCAAAAGGGGAACGTAGGCTACAATAAGTTCATAACATGCCCCTTTGATCTCTCTCTCTGAACCACATTCACACTCCATACCACTTCCATTGGCTTCAAGAGGTTAAATCGGGTCTATCTACCCCTTATTTCCCCTATTCCCATGCAATATTGGGATTTTCCCAATTCCCAATAGGAGCACCATTAGAAACTTACATATGTCCCTCCCGTCTATTATGTTGTCTATATAAATAAAACCATAGAATCCTTTCACGAGACCGATAGCGTGTTGCAAATCCATCACGCTCAACCAACCTCTATGAAGCCTAGGGTCACCGTCAGTGTACAATTCTCCCCCTTGCCTCTCTGTCCTACTTCCATGGAGTCACATACAATAGTTTTCCCAAGTGCCCTCGATCCTCCTCAACATATCTTGAGGATAGGGGTGTGTCTGGGAACAATGCCAAACTTGGTCACATGCACTGTGTGCTGTGCCTATGTGCCAGCCTCACCGGAGCAGGAGCCGTAAGTTGTCTCCTCTGTGGAATCATAGCTCATGTCTTGGGTGTCTACAAAGGAGACCCGGGGGGGGGGGGGTTGGATCTGGGATCCTGGTTAATGGATCCAAGACAAAATTTATGAGTCAAGGAAAGGAATGGTATATAAAAAAGGTATATATATCACTGATGTGGCAGTTGCCCATTGGCTCTTTCTGTTTAATTTGTAAAAATTGTAGTAAATAAATGGTATCTTAGATCATAGAAAATATATATATCAAAATGATCAGGAAATGAGAGGACACAAATAGAACATATTTGATGCCTAATTCTGAACCCAATTCCAAAAGTAGTGCTAGCATCTATTAAAGTGATGATTAAATACACAAAAACCCTAGTTTTGGATATTGAAATGTTGTAAACATTAAACACCTTTATTTTATGCTATTATCAAATCTAGTTGAGTATAATGATAATCAAGATGATGATGGCATTGATGATAAGGTAATTTGGATCTCTAAAGTGGATAATCATTAATATGTGTAATTAGGGGTTTAAGATCATAACTTGATATGTCGTTAATGAACTTAAATTGATCTAGTGTTCATAAGGAAGGGGTATGATGGATCTAATAATTAGGCTTTAGAACCTGATCTTCTTTATCAGTAGGTTCTTAAGTTGCATAATCTGATTTCTCCTAATGAGATAAAGGCCTAACTTCATAATCAGGGTTACACATGATATATAATGTGGATTAATAACCGTAATAAAGTATTGTGTGACAGAACTAGGGTACACCCTTATTCCTTAATCTGAACCCAAGATAACACTAAAACTTAGATTAGGATTGAGTAGGGTTTAATGTGATTAATGTGATAGTAACACTTTAGGCTTTACATACATGCATATTAAATGTTGATTGCTTGGTTTGCTTGCTTGATTAGATAATAAGATTAAAGTATGACTACAAGATCTTCATGGTTATAAAGAGGTAAGTGGTTACACTTATGACTCCCCACAATATAGTTTTCCTTTATTTTTTGATGTTTTCTTGAGGATTGAACAAATAAACTATTGGTTGTTTATTTACATTTTGTTCAACTATAATGCAACAATGAGTATCACATAAAGATGAAATATGTGAATAAAATTTCAATTTTTTATTTGCGAGTAATTTATTTATTATATATTTTATAATACTTACACACTTTTGCATGCACCCCACATACACTTTATAACAATATACTGAGCAACGTTTTGTTTTAAATATGAAGATATCAAGATATGATGAAAAATAAAATTACTTGAAGACTTTAAAGATAACTTGTAAGGAGGATTAGATAGATAATTCTTCTCATATGTACATTTCTGATGATAGAAATTCATGTAACTCCTCTGAGGAGATTCACATAAACAATATTTTAATTAATGGATATTATTTACTATTATTTGTTATTTGGTTAAATATGGATCCTTGGGAATTTTCAGTAATGTCTTTCAACTTTTTGGGTTTTTCCTGAATCAGGGATGCTAAAAAGTGAGGTCGTTATAATGACAAAATACTACATTAATCTAAGTTACATTAGTATGAATGATTATAACGTTAAAATAAATTAGATATTTGGATCAATTAGTATATTAAACCCCATCCAGACATTATAAATGTATATTAGTCTAGATAATACATCTTGATACAATAATTTAATATATATATATATATATTTATATCAAAAATTAGATATTAAATCTAAGAATAAGCATGATGTTATAGGGATTAACCATAGTATTAACTAAATAAGTTACTATAGCACAACTATTGATTCCACATTGATATATATATACATGCAAATGCATTAGTATCATCAAATAATGGTTATTATTATTTTTTCCATTGATAACATTATTGATAAGAAGTTCTAAGATAATGAAGACTTTTCATATGGTTAATGTAGTCATAGTGATAAATTTGAATATTATGGGCACTCTTACTCTTTATATTATACTACAAAGTGGTATTTGTATTAATGATATTTAAAAGAGACAAACTATAGTATGAATTAGTTAATAATTAGATTAACAAATGCAATATGAATATATAAGAATGTTTAATGCACTCTATCCTAGTTATGAAAAGAAAATCATAGATATATGTAAGATAAAACCTAATTGAAACATATAATGTCTATGATGGAGATAAATATGTATATGTAACAATTAAGCATATAACATTTGGAATCCCGAAACAATATTGATGAGAAAAATATAGACTAGTAATATCAGAATGAAATGAGATCCTAGGCAATAATAATTGTACAACATTTCATTCCAAGTCAATAGTAACCAATGCCACTCTATATTTTTAGATATCTCTCTATAGATCAAATATTGGAGTTCCATACCTTGAATGGTTGAATTTTGTATCAATTGATGCATACAATTTTATTTTATATTTTAAAAGCTTATTCCCTCTTGAAATAATGCATAGTAGATAGGTTGGCTGGCCTAAATGTTTTATAGAAACTTTATCCTTGCTCTTTTAAAGGCCACCAACAAATTCCTAGACATAGTATGTGACGACACCCGCCATCATTTAAGATAACAAGTGTCATTAACAATAATAAAACATGCGGAAGCGATCGTTAGCAGTGGATTACTGAAAATCACTAAAAATTAAAACCATTTATCAAGAGAACCATTCATAGGAAAACTCTTTCATTTAGAACCAAAGTAAAACATTACATCCTGGTTCATATATATACATATCATGCCACTTTGCACAAAATCTCAGATCGGATAATCAAAACACTAACTCCTAGGACCCGAGAGTACAGAGACGACTCATAGGACTTTCTATATACAACTTGATAGCTCATATCCCCACCTGGGATTTACTGCTGTCCCTGCTACTGCTGTTGCTGCTCTTCCTCTGTAATAGGTTCCTTGCCTTTTCGTCGGCGGTTACCTAAAAATTTAATCCCACGGGGGTGAGACAATTATAAAATTTTTCCCAGCGAGAGATATAACTCTCCGCCAGAAACATTGTTATTGCCGATAATAGAATAACACTGAGCAGTAGAATTATATTTACTCAACAGCAGGTAAATCATTGAATAAGATATGCATAGCAGTATTCTCTATGCAATCATTTCAATTATAACTTGATTAAGCAGCAAGTCATTCATTTAAGAAGGAATATGAAGACATGTATATCATTTATCCAACTATGATATAATAGACCATGTATCATCAACCATTGATTCTCGCAATTCAACCCTAAGCAAATATGCTACACGGCTGATTACGTTTTACAATCATACTTATGCCATGAGGAGATGAGGTATACCGCTCATACTCCAACCGACCACGGTTACGTAAAGCATCGGTACCACACATAGGTCAATGGAAGAGCCGGATTCCCATGACCTCAACTATCTCGGTCAGTACGAGATAACATGCAGGACATCTTGTGTCTCTGCTAGATAGCTTTCTAGGGTATACTGGCAACATCGCTATTAGAGTTATAGCCCATAGCATATACTCTCTTCAGGATATGGCCCGTAGCCAATGGCCGGTATTATTTTATGGAGTCATGGCCCGTAGCCATGCTCTTATTGGGGTATGGTCTGTAACCAATCCCATTCATAGGACATAGCCCGTAGCAATGCCTATGGGGCATAAGGATATAATTGCCCAATTACCCCCACATATTCAAAAATATGCGTTCCGAGTAAACTCGTTTCACCATTCAGCTAATTCTGACGTTGATGGATCTGTGATCAGGGCAACTACATTATATGGTATCACTTGATTAATTAAGTACATTATCATATTCTTTTAGCATCAGCCAAGTTTCCAAACATAACTTAATAAGACAAATGCTATAAAGAAAACATGTACTATTTCCATTAATCACTTCTCAGTCTTTATAAGACATGGGGATCTTAGTCCCTCATTTCAATACTGGGAATTTTCATTCCTTTGCAACTCAATGCCATAATCATATGGTTCTAGGTATTCAAACCCTTAGCTCATCATTGAGCATTATTACCACTTTTTCAGGTAATTATCACCTTCAGGTCACCTTACCAAGGTAAATATGATGCTTATTACATAAACATCTTCTCATGGCACTTAAGGCCCATTACTTCTCTTATTACCTCATACTAGGCAATAAGGTATAGCATGGCACATAAGGCCCAATAAACAATGTCAATACATAAAATGTCATAGCTCATACCTGGCTATGTTCATCATCACATCATACCTGCATGGTTAGTACAGATGATAATACATCAATTTCATATCAGCACCATGCAAAACAATATATAACATCATTATTCAAGGGTAACACCACTATTCCCTTACCAGGGTTAGGGTTTCCCATTTCTCATTAATTCAGACCCTCTTGAGTTAACCAACTTTATCTTGTATTAAGGTATTTCCCCTCTTAATACATTCCATCACAGAATACTCACCCTTAGCATATAATTCATAGGCCACACATTAGAATTGTCCAGCTATCTCACATGATATGGACTTATCTTAGTTTAAGGCATAACTTTATTATAAAGTTGCCTATAAACAATCGCAATGATACACCCTCAACTAGGGTTTCACAAGGATACACCCTCAACCAGGGTTCACAATGATACACCCTCCACTAGGGTTTCACAAGGTTACACCCTCAACCAGAGTTCACAATGATACACCCTCCACTAGGGTTTCGCAAGGATACACCCTCAACTAGGGTTTACTAACATCCTAATTAGTGATTTCACATGTAGACAACCTCTTATTAAGGTTATACATTGAATCAGCCTCAATTAGGGTTTACATCATGTATTGGGTCCATGCATTTGTTATGCATTAATGACTAGTACCATTAAAGGTATCTCCCACCTAATCACATTAGGTTTTCAAAAAGGTTTGATCAATTAGACCTTCAATAACATGAGGTATCCAATTGAATTAACCAAATTGAACCACACTCAATTCTAATCAATGGAACTTCAACCAATTGGATCATCAACTCAATCATCATTTGAATCATGGCTCACCCCTCAATTGGGACTTCAATTATGGTCTGATCTCAATGGGATTAGGGTTTATAAACACCAATTAGAGCTTTGAAGTTGATCATCAATCATGCTACTAATTGTGTTTCAATTGATTGCATTGGACCTTCAACCATTGAATTCATGGAACCAATCATCAATTGGACCTATGCTCATACTTCAATTGAGTTTAATAGGTCAACCTTCAACTAATTTTACCCTCAATTGACCCTCAATTGGTCATCAATTAGGGCTTGTTTCAATTGAATTAGGGTTTAGAATTGAAGATCCAACAACACTCATCAATGCAAGATTGGTTACTTTGAAACTATTGAACCATTATCCAAATTGGGTATGACCTGACCCCAAACGGTCTTGAGGTCGTTTGGATGACCTCCAAACGGTCTTGAGACCGTTTGCCCATCATATCACTCAAATCCAAGCCATCCAATTAAGGTTTGGATCATTGGATTGATCACCAAATCAGCATTGCATTGTATAACAACTTGGTACCTTTAGACCTTCAAACACCTAACCATACTCAACCCTAGACCTCCAAACGGTCTTGGGTGACCACCAAACGGTCTTGAGACCGTTTGGATGATCTCCAAACGGTCTTGAGACCGTTTGACCCATCCAACCTTTGGATTCTAGTGAAAAATCATCATGGATTGGTCTATCGAGTTGATCAACAGATCAACACTACATTGCAATATGATTAGTACCTTTGGACCTTCAATTGGTCAACTATACTTGAACCCAGACCTCCAAACGGTCTTGGGGTGATCCCCAAACGGTCTTGAGACCGTTTGGGTGATCCCCAAACGGTCTTGAAACCGTTTGGGCTAATCAACCCAAAATCTCAACTTAACTCATTGGAATTTCAGCACTTTGTTCAATTAGGGTTTGCCTAATTGAATAGCCTTCAACTCATGATTCCTTGGGAGTTAATCCCTCAAATTCGGTGAGTCATTAGATCACATCATTAGGAACAGTAATCCCAAACGGTCAACGCTTGGTCAACGCACTCAAATGGTCTTGAGACCGTTTGCCCAAAAAGTTCAATTAAATCAGATTGAAAATCAGCACTTAATCCAATCCGATTGCCTAATTGATTGGCCTTCAACTCTCGATTCCTTTGGAGTTAATCCCTCAAATTTGGAGGGTTATCAGCCTACATAATTAGGAACAAAATTACCAAACGGTCAACGCTTGGTCAACCATCTCGAACGGTCTTGAAACCGTTTTCTCCCAAACGGTTTCAAACCGTTTTCCCTTAAACGGTTTGCTGAAACCGCATAGCCAATCAAATTAAAACGATTTGGAGTAGCTATCAAAACGTTTTTGCTTGGTAAGTTTCTTTGGATAAGCATCTAGGATGATTTAATCATCCCCTTCCTTCGAAAAACCAAGAACAGCAACCGTTCTTGATGGAAATTGCAGCAAGAAACAAGAGTGCATCAAATTGAAGAAATCAATCAACAAAGCATAGAGAATTGATGCAATAGCAATGTTTAAGGGTTTAAGTTATAAAACCCGCCTCCAATTGAGCTCCAAAGCTCCACGCTCACGCCATTAATGGTGGATGAAGCTCTTGCAACTCCCCCTAGGCTCGTCCTCAAGCTTTTGATTGCAAAAGTTGGCTAGGGTTGAAGAGGAGATCGAAATAAGAAGGAATCCATAATTTATTTTCGATTTCCACCATGAAATCAAGGAGAACGAAGGTCAAGAGCTTACCCACAGTTTGGGGTTCGTCCTCCTGGTCCTCCCTAGATTCCTTTGTCGGTTTCCAAGATAAGTGAAGAAGTGGGGTCGAAATAGCCTTTCATTTGGCTAGGAAAAGGCCTTTTTATAAAAATTCAATGAAAGAGAAAATGCATTATTAAAATGCATTTAATTCCAAAATTGGTGCCGCCTCTTCCCCCTCAAATTCTCCTCAAAATACTTAAGGACGAGGCTATATTCATTGCCTCTTATTCCTCTCCATTATCCATGATTTAAAGAAAATCAAATTAAGCACCTTAATGCTTATTATATTAATATCCATATGTGAGTGGGTTTTCTTTTTCCTATAATAATGGTGAGTGGAATTTCACCTACTTAGGATATTTTTGTTCCTTATCTTGGAAAAGGAACGTCCATACTTATTCAAAATTAACCCAAAACATTTTGGTTAAAAGCCCTTCAATTATTTTTATTCATTTTTGCCCTAAATCGAATTAGGGTTTCAATTAGGCAGTAATCTTGATTATTTTAATATCAAGATTCTCTCTCCTCCAACTTAATTCAAATGAAGCACCCCTCTCATTTTATTTGCTCTACATGATGCCAAGAAACATTAGGGACCTTTTTGAAGTGGTAATTTGCATATTGAACCCTAGATTTTGGGTAAATTGCACTTTACTCCAAAACTAGGTTTTAATGCACAACATTGTCCAACAAGCTCTATCTTGGTGTCCAGGCTTGTGGAAACCATACTACTACATCATATTCATCATTATGATGTCTCAACATCAGAGGAACATCTTATCATATGCAATTTGCAAGTTAACCCCTCAACTTGGGTAATTTGCACTTTAGTCCAAAATAAGCAATCATTGCTTTAACATTGTTCAAACAGGACCAAAATTGAAACATAAGTTCCTCATGAGCCCTAATTACTTTTCACAGGATAAGTACAAGCATATAATCAACTTTGTTAAGAAAAACTCCTGGGGTTAGAACATAACCCAGGTCAGGGATGTTACATAGTAGGACATGTTTAAATGTTGAAAAAGGATAGGCTAGTGCCCCCTATTTTAGTGGAATTACGCTTCCACGACTCTACATAGAGCTAAAAGTCATAGGGTTCTTCAGTATAATGGGAATTTCAGTTTGTGCGTTGTCATTATCCATAGGAGAGAACACATGGCTTCCCCAACAGCTAGACATTGACACATGTTATCTGTTTGAAATTTGAATTCCAAGTCTCAAGATTGGAAATTGAATTCTACTGAATTTGAAAACCCATTGTTTCCATTTGATACTTGTATATATTATTTAACTCTTTGCATTTTGTCACCAAGATCCTTATGGATAGGTTCACACTTCTAATTTCCAAATATCAATTTCATACCGGTCATTTGACTGACCTATGTTTTCCTTCTCGGGGTCCATGTGTAATTTGTTCCCTCTGGGAACTCATAGGCAGGTGATCAATGAAGACCTAAAAGAGTCATGCAAAAGTTGTCCTCTGTTGGAGAGTAGATATGACTCCTCCTATTCTTAATTTATAACCATATGTATAAACTTACATGACTCTTGATGTAAAGTATGTTTGTAAATTTTTTTTATATTTTTCTGATGCAATTTTGTAAATATTTGATCATAAAAATTGAGTTTTTAAAAATGATAATACATATATACCCACTCTTAATTGAAGAGATTAAAAATTAGTGTTGCAGCCTAAAGGGATGTGTCCCTGGATGTTATAGCGCCATTCCACTTTGAAATAGAGTTCATTTTTTATGATCTATCGAGAGGGATGCTATTGACATGCATGTGTTGCATGAGTCAAAAACATGTGACTGTTTGACTATTCCCAAAGACAAATTCTATTTGGTTGATGCATGATACAAAAACATGACAAACTCTATTTCCATGTATCAAAATAGATCCTACCACATATATGAGTAAAAAGAAATAGATGTACATATGAAAACAAATAGGGGAATTTCATCCATAGAGATGCCCAACTGGGAAATTGTGTTGAGAGGACATTTGAGATATTGACAAAGAATTTTCCTACCTATGCAAAGAAGTGAATTTCTTATTGTAAAAGCAATGACATATCATTTTTACGTGTTGTTATTATCAATCTTATCAAAAGCCTCAGAGTTTGGGATACCATCATGCACGAAATGACATGCCAATCCGGGGGATGATATTATGGATGATATAACTACTAAATTATAGGATTCTGAATTGATCATCAACAAATATTGTGTGTGTTAATGTCAATCATTGGATATTGTATATCCCCGTTATGGTATTATATATTTATATTTGTGTTGTAAGTTTGTATTTGTTGAACTCTAATATTTGAGTATGTGCATGTCTGGATTGTCAAATTCATTTTGCTTATGATGTATCCAACATTTTCATAATGTTGTTCTAGGAAAATGGTGCATTTTCAGAATTCCAGTAAGTCTACATTTTATCTTTAGTTTCGATGGAGTGATCACCTAAAGTAATTATGAGAAAAGGGTGAGAGGGGGTGGAGATGACAGTCTTGTAGAAGACATGAGTTTGAAAGTAGCAAACACCAAATGATAGACAAGTGAGGCATGAGTCGGAGCCTGGCGCCTGACAAGTTTGAGAAGGAGAACCAAATCCAAACTTTACACTGACGGTTGTAGATGTTAGTATGTATGCCCAGAGATCCAATCATATGATGGCTGGAGTGTGGCATTAGATACCTAATTTGATAATAATAATAAAGGTAATTCCATCTATTATGTTTGCCTCAGTCATGAGATGATGATACATACATAGTATATGTCTAAAGAATGATGTTACTCAACGACATATGTTTTCAGGTTGAGGACCTGAATGATGAGATCATATGTATGATAAGAGTACATTCATTCTTATTATGTCCCTAGTCAGATATTACTATGGAAGCCAATTAAACAACAATAATACATTAGACTAAAGTGTGTGTTGACTAATGACAAAGTCTCATTAGTCATGATATATGATATCAAGTCACTCACACAGGTACATGTTAGAGAACAATGTATCAGACAAACCCACTATGAGAACGATACATGGAGACCATGGAATGGTAGTCAGAATCATCTCTCATAATGATAATGGTGATTTTGGTTCTTAGACCTGAAGTCACTATACTCATAACATGTCGTTGGGTATAATTTGTCATCATCAAACGTGATCCTGAAGTATGGGTTGCCTTAAAGGTGATGATTGTGTAGTTTTGACATGTGGGGACTTGAGTGTGAGTGATGTAGATGGGATTTTTCCCTCCCATAGGAGTTTGATATCCAAGGCCTCTTGATAAGTGAAAATGAGAAATGTACGTCCATACTAATGTGGCTTAATATGGGATATGTGAACTCATATGCATCTCAGATAGTTTGCTCTAGTTCAAGGAACATGGATTGAATGTTGAGAGGATGACGATTCCATGCCTCAGGTTCAATTAGGATATCAGTGACAAAGGAACTATACAATCACTGTAACACTAATTGTGGTTTGTGGGTTGAAGTTGTTCTCCAACTTTACTTGCGTAGCAATGATGTGTGACTAGGAATTTCTCTTTTCTTGTGATGTCATAAGTTTGTTATGGACATTCACTACCAACGTAATTTTGGACCTATAGGGTCACACACTTAGGATGCACTTGGATTAAAGGAGTATATTCATGAATGATGTTTTGATTGAATGCTAAAGGTGTTTAGGTATTCAATTAAATAATAGATCAACTGACTGGACTCTGAATCATCAAGTTCAAGTGTTGGACTGACTGTTTGGAGTGTCAGGTTGATTAGAAATTGAATTGATTGGGTTCTGCCAAAACTGGGACACGAGACGACTATCCCGCGTGAGCGAGATGACCATCCCATGTGAGTGAGATGACCGTTGCTTGATGGTTGTGAGACGACCATATCACATGAGCGAGACGTCTGGTTTGTGGTTCTGAGATGACCGAAATGCATGAGCAAGACAACCGGTTCATGGTCATGAGGCAACTGAATTGCGTGAGCGAGATGGCCTATTCGTGGTCGTGAGACAGCCGACTCGTATGAGCCAGACACCTGGTTCATGGGGAAATTCAATTGCATCAAGGATTAGTGTTGACATCATGTTGTGCATTAATTGGATTCGAATTTCCAATTTGATTCAGAACAAAAAACTACACAAAATGACAGTCTCGCCAAGTGAGACAACCGTAACGTGCATGAGAGAATCGTTTGGCTGTGGGAGACGACCATCTCACAATGCATAGGTTCTAGAACATTCATGATTCCAAATCCTTCTACTCCCACACCGGTCGGGAACCCTGACCCCAACCTTTACTATAAATAGAGGGGTACTTGGAGCTTCCCAAGACACACAATTAAGAATAAGTTGCTTTGACAATTGTTGTCCTCTCTGGTTATGGAAACTAATAGAAAGCCTAAGAAAGTCCTACCTGATAAAGGGAGGGATAGTGAGGGAGAGAACAATTGATGATCAATTATGGGAGAGTATGTAGGTGACTAGTACATTGATAGAAGGGGACAACTCCAACACATTGGCTCTAGTATCACAACATGGAGTTCTCGGTGGTCCTCATGGACTACTTTAGAGTCGCGATGTCTTTGGGTACCTCTACGAGCACAATGTCAGTCTATAGTCTGTGGTGAGACCGCAGGAGCCGCTGTAGACATTGTTCCAATTTACTATCTGTTGTGAAGACCAGGAGGTGCACAAACACCATCCAAAGAGCAACTAGACGATAATTGTGCATCTACAACGATGAGGAATATGTCGCTGGACTTGCTCAATCATCAGGTATATCCTTGAAACCATCCTTTTCATTACATAGTTGTTGAAGCGAGCCCTTGATTTATGGGGAATATGGCTGTAATTTTTTTATTAGCGCTACCTATTTTGTCACCCTATATCCCAATAGTGGTATAAGAGCCACGCCAATCTACTATATTTTGGGATAATCGATATAATCATATTTTGGTTTCATCATTTAATTATTGCATGCAATGCGAATGATTTCTTGTCCAATCAAGCACCATAATAACAAAACTAATATATATATATATATATATATATATATATATATATATATATATATATATATAGGTTATCTCATACCTAAGCCAGCTAATGCAGTTGCAAGAGCGTTAGGATCACAGGGGTCCACTCTCAATGACACTTACATTTGTACTGAACATATGCTGCTACCCATGTATGAGCGAGGTCTCATCATCATGGATAGACGTAGTGTTCCATACATTTTCTTTAGAACACCTGCTAGATGACGTGGCTCTTGGTTCATCTTTAGGTGTCTTGGAGTCTTGCACAACTCTGAGTTCTTTTTCTAGTTTTTGTATAACGTCTTTGATGGGCCTGATGGGGGTTTTATCCGCGACTTTATAAGCGTGAATTGTAACCTTTTTTTATGGTTTTCCCATAAAGAGGAGAGTGGGATGAATAGAAGATCTCCTGGCTTTAATTTATATATATATATATATATATGCACATACATACATACATACAATTTAGAACATACATACATATTTATATGTATGTAATATGCACAACCTAAGGTTAGGGTTTGGAGCTCTAACGATTTATGGTGCATGAGAGTGGTCCCGAGGTTGAAGGAGGGGTGCGTCCTCTTCTTTACTCCCATAGAACCTCCACCCAAGAAGGTGTGGCCACAATTTCTTGGCAGTGCGGACTCCTACAAAAAGCATGATTATGCGGGAGCTAAAATCGTTGATGCAAAGTGATTTGTGACAATCGACGAGGATACCTATGTCAAGATGGATAAGAACTAGGCTCATACAACATTGGCATACGTCATGGGCAAGATGCCATACTATTATCATCTGTTGGCCTAGATCAAGCGGGTGTGGAAACCTAAAGGAGGTTTTGACCTCTATTCAAAACCTAACAAGTTCTTCTTGTTGCGATTCAACAATGAAGAAGATAAGAAGGCAGAAATAAACATGGGACCACGTTGGTTTGACAAATAACTAGTTGTGGTCAAGGACTTCAAAGTCGGAGACGATCTGAAGAAGGAACTCTTCAGTTCTTTCCCGGTTTGGATCAACATGCCCAGTCTGGGCAGGAACTGGTCGGAGAAGGCAGTAGGCATTGTGGTGAGCGGGGTAGGTAAACTATTCCATATTGATCTTAGATCCTTATCGCAGGAATCACTTGGTGAGGCGCATGGTTTAGTAGAGATTGAGGCATACAAGGATCCACCTTTGCAGATCTGGGTCAACATGCCAAATAGGGAGGCCATGCCAGTAGAAATTAATTATGAACACATACCGGACCGGTGCTGTGAGTGCAAGAGTTTCAGACATGGAGTCAAGGATTACCCTCTGATTCCTAGAGAAGAAGAACCACTGAAGATTCAAGGGAAGATCCAAGAGAAGATCTAGCAGAAAGTGGTAAAAAAAAAGAATAAAAACCAGGAATAGGAGAATATTGATTCAATGCAGAATGAACCAGAAGCAAGTACTGAGACTGAGTCTTCGGTGAAAGACCAAGAAAAAGAGAAGGTGGCAGATACAACAGTGACAGAACCTGAAAAGGGGATGACGCCAGAACAACAACCTAAATTAATCCCTGATGATGACGATGGGAGAAAGGAGACAGAGAACCGAAATGGAAATAAGTAGAAAAATAAGACTGATAATAAGCAGAAAAATAAGGAAGCACATAGTGTTGATACTGGAGGAAATGGGTCACGTAAGACCCAATTATCTGGTAGAGGTCATTGATGACCTTCTACATGGCGAACGTCTGTGGTTCAGGCAAACCACGAAAGAAAAGGAAGGTGAGGAATGCCATTAGGAAGATTAGAGAATCAATTGCTATCTTAGTGGAGACAAAGATCAAAAGTTCTTTTAAAGAAACTTTGAAGAAATTGTTTCCAAATAGTTGGAAGTTTCATTATAATCATCAATGTGATGAGAATGGAAGGATTTGCATTGGATGGGATCCCAGGTCAGGGGATCTATCTTTAATCAATGAGGACGATCAACAGATTACTGTTAAGGCATGTAATAAAGGTGGTCTCTGTGTTGTCATCACTACAATATATGCGAGGAACTTAATGAAGCAAAGAGTTGATCTATGAGCCAAGATTACAAACATTGCAACTACTGTCAATGATCCGTGGTTGGTCATAGGTGACTTTAACAACATAAGGAAGAGAGAGGAAAAGGCGAGAGGAAGAGAGGTTCTATCTAAAATACTTAACACCTTTAATTCTGCTATTGATAATGCAGGACTCATCGAACTACCCACGGTAGGAGGTGAGATGATTACTTGGACCAACAAGTTTGCAACTTCAAATAGGATTGCTTGCAAGCTCGAAAGAGCACTGGTAAATGAGGATTGGTTGTCTATGTTTCCTGGTATGAAATCTAAGTTACTAACATCCAAGTTCTCTGACCACTCGACAATAATTGTCTATTTGAGAGAATTAAAAAGAAAACCAAGACCTTTTCGTTTCCGCAACTACTGGAAAGAGTGGACCAGTTGTAAAGCTCTTATCCAGGAGGCTTGGAAAGAAGAAGTCGATGGCAACCCTTTATTCAGATTTAACCAGAAACAGAAGACGGTGAATAAGAAGCTCAAGTCATGGGCAAGGACACATGTTAATCTTGCCAACTTATTACAACAAGAATACTTAGAAATGGATGATATAGATTGCTTATTAAGGAGAAACCCTATTGATGATCAACTTATTCAAGTGGAGAAATGCACACAAGATCGTATTAACCTCCTTGATAAAGTAGAAGAAAAATATTACTAGCAGAGAAGTAGAATGGATTGGATTGAGAATGGTGATAGAAATACCCGACTCTACCAGTCCACTATTAAAAGGAGATATGCTCTGCATTCCATTTCTGAAATTTATAATAGTAATGGGGTTTCCCTCAACGATGAAGAAGCAATTGCAAAAGCAACCACATCTTTCTTTGACAATTTGTACAATCAAGAATATCTTGGAGAAGTTTTTGATAATGAAGGCTGGAAGAAGCTCATTTCTGATGAAGATAATCACATGTTATGCATGATACCCGAGTTGAATGAAGTAAAGGATGCCACCTGGTCCATAGACACTTTCAAAAGTCCTGGTCCGGATGGTTTCAATAGATTCTTCTACCGGGAAAACTGGGATACCATTTTTAAGGAGCTGGTTGAAGCAATCCAATGGTTCTTCAAAGGTGGAAACATGGTAAGACAAGTGAATCATGTATTCCTTGCTCTTATCCCCAAGAAGGAAATCATATCTTCTCCATCTGATTTCCGACCTATAGCATGTTGTTCCATGCTCTACAAGATCATTACAAAGATAATTACAATTCGTTTGTCAGCCATCATGCCTAAGATTGTATCACCTAACCAAGGGGGATTCATCAAAGGTTGGAGCATCCATGACTGTTCCTTGTTGGCGGCAGAATTCACCCTCAACTTCAATGTTGGTCATGAATCTCCATTTGCTTGCGTAAAGCTGGACATAACTAAGGCTTATGACTCAATTAATTGGCCCTACCTATGTAATTTCTTGCAGAATCTTGGCTTCAATGAGGAATGGATTAAACTTGTACAACAGTGTGTCTCGACACCCTCTTTCTCAGTACTACTCAATGGCACTTCTGAAGGTTCTTTCAGGAATTCGAATGGATTGTGCCAAGGCAATCCATTATCCCCGCTCCTCTTCACCATAGCAATGGAGGGATTTACTAAAAAATTGGACAAGGCAGTAAAAGATAAAAAGGTGAGAACATACACTATCGAGAAACACTCTGATAATCTCTCACCTACTCTTCGAAGACGACGTTCTTATTTTCTACAAAGTGAGGAATAGAAGTCTAAACAATCTGAAGATGGTACTGGATGATTTTGGAAAATATTTGGGTATGCGATTCAACTCTCTAAATTCAAACATCTACCTATCCAAGTCGGTGAAGGAGAAACAATAGCTTGTAGACTTCCTGGGCGTTCAGCTGGGGACACTCCCGACCACCTACCTAGGTTACCCCCTTGCCAGGGGCAATCTTAGAAGAAGGAACTTCAATGCATGTCTTGACCGACTCAAAGACATGATTACTAAATGGCCAAGCACTAAACTATCTTTTCCGGGAAGGATAGTCTTAGTGAAGAGCTGTGCTATGGGGTTAATCCAATATTGGATGTCGCTGGGAGAGCTGACAAAATCTACATTACGTAGAATGGAGATAATGATGGGAGAATTTCTCTGGGGGTTCTTCCATTCATCTTGTCTTGTGGGAGCGCATCTCCTACCCTATCAATGAGGGTGGACTTGGTCTGCAAAAACTGGAGGACCTGGCCAATTATCACACGATGAAGAGAATGATATTGTTACTTAGATGTGAATCCATTTGGGAAAAATGGATGACTATAAGATACGGGCAAGAGGATTTCAGTCAACCAACTCATAGATGGGGATTCTCAACACAACGTAGGAGGATCACTAAGAAATGGAGTGCTTTTGAAGACACGTCAAATGAAGCTATGTGGGAAATCTGTAGATAAAAACAAGATAAAGATGTTGTCTCAAAGAACATGTGGCTAAGCAAACATAACCCTAGATGGAGCTTTACTGCATATAGATCACACAAGAACCTCCTACCTACTATGGAGAAGATCATCAAATGATGCCCTTCTGTAAGGGGACAATGCTACCTCTATCAGAATGGTGATGAAACTGTTGTGCACTTAACCTTGGACTGCAAATGGTGACGATACCTATGGGGGAGAGCTGCGTTGAAATGTGGAATTCAGAATTCTTCAATGTAGGCCTGCCTTGCAAAGCTTTATGATTATAGATATGATGACAGGACCATAATCCTATGGGCTGTCACATTGTGTGTTCACGCAATCTGGAATGAGAGAAATATAAGAAAGCAATGTGGTAGATCGACTTTGAGCTGGTTGTCTTCAGTAAAATGGAGAAAGATATTTAGATGCATTATCACACTTATTGTAATGTATTTATTAATGTATCAAACAATGTTATTAGAAACTTGGCCCTATGTAAGTACTAGGTCTAGTACTAGATGAAACAAGTTTGTAAGGCCTTTGCCTAGGTCACACCCTTTGGTCACTACATGCATGTATGTAGTGTGTAATTTTGCCCCTCTTTGAGGGCCGGGAATATTACCAAAGATTTATGACACATACAATTTAGAGGTGTCGCTCTAAAATCGGTTTTGATGGTTGATATATAGCATGGTTATGGCCAATAACTCCTATTATCTATGCATGGTTGTGTGGTTGGTTAATCCTATTTATCTCGGTCTACATACCGAGCCTCTATCTTATCTTCCTAATGTAAAGTTAATTCTTTCCTAACCTTGCTCTCCTTGAATGTAACTTCAGGTTTCTCAATAATAATGTGATAGTAAGATAATTTTCTTTCCTATTATGATGAAGAAGAAAGACATTATGACAATGCCAATAGACCGTCTCAGAAATGGGCAGACTGATAGGAGGGCCAAGGAGGACCAGAAGGACGAGATGAACCAATTTCTTGGTGGACCCAACCTATCAGCTGGAGGATCCAACAGATGGTGGACAAAAGAACTAGATGACCAGCGAGAGAAACAAATGACCGGCCAGGAGATAAGCCAATCAGTTCAAAGGTTGAAAAAAAAACCCAGATTGGCAAGCACAAATATTCATCAGCAACATGTTTCTGCATGTGATGTAGACCTATATTGTGGTAATTCCTTGTGGCTCAAAGGAATTACATTAGGCTAGCCATAACCATCTCTTTTGTTTATTGCATGTTTTCATTGAGGGATATAGCATATATATGATACATACTATATATGTGGTTATTGGATAAGTGTATGTATTTATAAATATAAAACCCCTTAATTAAAATATTAAGCATTAGATTCTTTCTAAAAGTAGAACGCATGAAAAGATTGATCGACCAAGTGTAGGTAATGCCAAAGCATGGTGTGCCATCTATCTTGTGGAAGTGTGATGGTAGTAATGTAGGTGCCTCCAAAGCGGGGTGAATTATTATTGTGTCGGCTTATGGGTCAAGCTTAACTAGGTGACCATAATAGGATTAAGTGCCTAGAAGCACGCAGATGGATTGTGACAAGGATTTGTGCACACCATCTATCCAAGGGTTGCATGAGATGCAATTGGCAAATGTTACATACCTTAATAATTGGTCATGAGTGCCAACGTTGGTTGGATATTGAATTAATTATTTTGGATCTTGACTCACTAGATGGTTGTATGTTGCAATCTTACAAAATGATATATGAGGGTTATCAATTTGAACATAACAGCGGGAGAGATAATTAATTGAAAACCTAATTAATATCGTCATTCTTATCAAATCAAACAAATCAAAAGTGTTTTGAAAATGTTGCAATATTTATTTATAGAATCAAACGTCAAAAACAAACACGTTACTATTGCGATCTATCCTTGAGAAAGGACAAAATGGGATAAAGTTTCACAACTGGTTAGAGACTTTGAGAAATGTTCCCATTAATGAGTGAAAGCTCTATGTCCTTAAAAGACTAGTGCCAGAGGAACCTACTCCAAATGGGCCTAAGACAGAAATGGACGCTTACTGGAAGCATGCCAATGATGCCATAGATATTTGAGTACCTAATGCTTTGCCGAATGAACTATGAGTTGCATGAACAACATGAAAACATGGACATTCTCAAGATGGTAACACATCTTAAGAATAATGTAAAGCAAACAAGGTATAATATCTTCAAAGTGCTATTTGAGTGCAAATTGACAAAGGGAGGCCCAATAAAACTCCTTGTGCTCAATTGGGCATGTGGACTTACTAGGATTTATCTTAGGTCAAGAGTTGACCATGGATATGATTATACAAATCATTGTATGAATCATATAGTAAGTCTATCATATGTTTGGCATGTTGATGCCAAAGCATGAAAGAAGAGAGGATAAATCCATGATGGTGATCAACGTAAGTGAGTCCTAGGGAAAAGGTAAGGTCAAGAAGTGTTTTGAGGCTAAGCTAAAATCCAAGTTTTTGCACTCAAGTTATGGAGAAGCGTAAAGGGAAAAGGAATCTGCCCTTTTCAATTGAATGGATTAAGAAAAGAAAATTCCACCATTGTCACTAGTATGGACATTGGAAAGGAACTATCCTCTTTAGAGAAATCTCAGGAAGAAGATGGAGATAGAGATTTCTACGTTAGGACCTGATAAGAAGTAAGCTACAATTGCATGGAGCAAGGGTTGCTGCCTCAACAGTTGGAAGCTATCATTCATGGAAACATAATAGAATGAGTGAATTGTAATTATGTAGTTTGATGCGATGATTTTGAGTCGCATTCATAGACTTGTTTGATATGTGTTTTATGCATTTATTAGTCATTTTCATGGTTAATGTTGCATGATTCATTCATTTTGGTCTATGCTACTTCTTTATGTCAAATTCCCTTTATTTAAGCATTTTGAGTATTAATTATCGAAAGAATATATTTTGTGTGGATTTATGTGGTTTCGTGTGTTAATTTTAGGAAAAACAAGTATCTGCTACCGTCGATACCATCGAAGGTGGTCGATACCATCGACCGGACCACAGGTTGCCAGCCGCAAGGACTAGAAGAAAGTCGATGCTATCGACAGGGATGTCGATGGTATCGAGATACCATCAGGTTGCTGGCGAGAAGTGCGTCGATACTATCGACCAAAATGTCGATACTATCGACTGGTGGAGCTACAACGACACAACCCGACAAAACCGTCACTACAGGTTCGTCGATACCATCGACCCGCGTCGATGGTATCAAGATGACATCAGGCGCACAGACGAAAGAAAAGAAGGATTGCCACTATCATGGTAGGTCGATACCATCGACCCGCGTCGATGGTATCGACACCGTCAAATATGAGTTTGTTTCAGATTAATCTTAATCGGACGACCGTGGTTAATTGGCGACCTAATTCGGGAGATATACCTAATGACGGTGCCCTTGACTCAGGGAGGAGGTCATTAGTTGCTGCACACATCCTGGAGAGCAAGGAGAGAAGAACGGAGCACGAGAGCACGACCCAGCCGATCAGGACGCTGAAGAAGACGAATTCCACCACTGAAAGGCGGGAGAACGCAGATTCCACGCCAAGGATCGATTGGACCTTCTCTGTTCAGGGGTTTAATCACTCAATCACGTTTTCCTTCATGTTTCCCTTTCTCTTCTCCACATTGTACTCTGAGATGAACATGCGGGGCTAATCCCCTTTGTCTTTAGGACCGGGAGTAGCTCAGGGATTCATTGTATGATGATTTTATAATAGTAATTCATATCTTATCTCTTAAATCCGTGGTATAATTTCATTTTCTCCAATATATTGTTATGCTTGATCACCATAATAATAACCTAATGCCCTTAATTGCTTTGAAAGAAGAATTAACGGTTGAAAAGAGACAAAATTTACATTAGTTGACAAATCCCTTGAACAAGGTGGTGTAAGATTGATGGTGGATACCGAGAGGTCGTTCCTAATGCACCTAGTTTAGGGTATAGGTTACTACGACGGTGGAACCGACCTAGACATAGGTAGTGAATTGTACAATGACAGTGGGAAATTCTGATTTCAGGCCACTACCTGGATAGAGAGATAAAATTGAGTAGCTATATAGAATTTAATACAATGAAAACCCGTGGTGAAACCGCAACCCTAAAGATCTTCTTTTGAATTGATTAAACCAACATTTAATCGATTGATTGTTTTGTTTTATTTTTATTTTCTTTTAATTTTAACAAGAACTCTCAACTTTTTAATCGGCTTAGCTGATCGCGAGTAGTTAGTAGGAGTCCCCGACGATTTCACGTATCCCTGAGTTTGACTCGGGCCTCACAAAGGCCTGTACTACTTCAATGCGTTCACTTGCATTTCTGCGCACGGTAAATTTGCGTCAAGTTTTTGGTGTCGTTTCCGGGGATACGAAAAAAATTGTCGGCACTTCAAGTGCTGCAAGCGGCCACTCTAGGCCACATTTGTTTTATATATATTTCTCATTTCAAAAATTTTTAATCTATTTTCTAAATATTTGCAATCGTCAAGCACTGTACTGAAATTAAATTTCTCTATTTTTAGGTACTGTGCATGGTGCAGACGCGTAGTACTGACTACACACGACACACACCTGAGGTTCCACTACCGGGACCGGAAGACGAGGATGACAATAATCAAGACCATCGTGAAGAAACAGATTCAGAATTAGAACAAGAAGAGATGGACGAGCCACAGACAATATGGGAGAAGATCAAGGCATCTTCCTCATCCGCTTCCAAGGGGCCGATCAAGAAGCAAGCGGTTAATATTCTGACATACAAGATTGATCCGGCTTTAATCAACTTGGTGAAGTCGAATGCGTTTCATGGGCTCAAGAATGAAGACCCCATCATGCATATAAGTCAATTTGTGGAGAATTGTGATATGATAAAAATCGACAGATTTCCACAAGATGTGCTCTACTTGAAGCTCTTCCCGAGTTCTCTAGCGGGAAATGCGTGCGAATGGCTACACAACTTGGACGATGAATACATGGAGTCTTGGGACCACATGGTGGAGGTTTTCTTCGAGAGGTTCTTTCTGCCCGAAAATACTAATGATATGATTAGGAAGATCCACAACTTCACCCAACAAGCAGGAGAGACCTATTCTGAGACCTGGGAAAGGTTTCAGATCATGCTCAGGCGTTGCTCGCATCACGAGCTTGATAAGGAGACCCAAGTCAAGATCTTCTATTTTGCTCTCTCCGAGCATGATAGAAGCAACCTCGATTCAGTCGGTTCTGGATTCTTCTTGAATAACACGGACACTAGATGTTGGGAGATCCTTAAGAATATGGCTAAGAAACAATCATGGGGCGAAAGAGGCGCCGTGGAGCAGGTTCGAGTAGTAGGTGAATCTAAAGCAATAAAGGAGCTGAATGAGAAGATGGATCTTCTCGCAAAGAAATTGCTTGCAAAGGAGGATACTGAGTCCGAGGACGAGGCTCAAGTGAAATTCATGAGGCAGCAGCAAGGCTACAGGAACAACGACTATTCATGGAGGAAAGATAAGAAGTTCTCCTGGAAGGATCCAAATAACTTCTTGTAGGATCCGGATGCTAAAACCCAGCCAGTAGCGGAGGATAAGAGCACAGAGCTACTCAATCAAGTGATAAAGCAAAACCAAAAACTCATGACTACTTTCGGCCAGCAAATAAAGCAACAAGGGGAGTTCATGAACTAATTCGGGCAGACACTGCAGAGCCATGGGGCTCAAATGAGGACAATAGAGACATCTATAGCACAGATGGCTGTGGAGATAGCCAGTTTGAAGAAGCCGGTACATCCAGGTTTCCTGGGAAATACTAATGTTCCAGGAGGAAACCAACAAGCGAAGGCCATCTTGCTAAGAAGTGGAAAGAAATTGTTAAATCACAGGGCTGATGAAGCAAGCAAACCCCAAGCTGAAATTGAAGTTGAGGTCACTAAGGAGCTGCCTGTACCAGTCACAAAACCATTTGAGGACACATCAGTGGATGCTACTGAAGATCATATTGCAGAGGAGGAAGGGCCTAAGAAACAGACACCCTATGTGCCACCGCATCAAAGGGCACAGTCTGTCCCGGTCGCTTATCCGAACAGTGCTAAGGCAAGGAAGGTAGATGACCAATTCAAAAAGTTCTTAGACAGTTTTAGGAAGCTTTCAGTCAACATCCCTCTATTGGAAGATATTGAGAAAATTCCGTCTTACGGGAAATTCCTGAAGGACATCATCACCAAGAAGAGAAAAATCCCGGACACTGAAGTAGTTGTGCTTAAGGAGCAGGTGAGTGCCTTCATCATGGGTACATTGCCACCAAAGAGGCAAGATCCAGGTTGTTTCAACATTTCATGCTATATCGGGAAAGTCAAATTTGGTGAAGCATTATGTGACTCAGGAGCAAGCATCAATTTAATGCCCATTTCTACATTCAAGAAGTTGGGATTAAAGGAGTCAAGGCCAAGCAACATGACAATTCAATTGGCGGATAACTCTGTGGTGAAACCGTATGGGATTTGTGAAGATGTGCTTGTGAAAGTGGATAGATTTGTATTTCCTGCAGATTTTGTTGTCATGGAGATGCAAGATGAACAAGGCAATGAGCTACTACTCGGAAGACCATTCCAAGCTACAGCCGACATGATACTCGAGATGGGGAGAGGTCGGTTGACCTTGGGTATAGCCAATGACCAATTTGAGATGGTCATTCCTTCCAGCGCCACTTCACCTAAATCCAAGGAGCAATGCCACATGGTAAAACATTTTGATAATACCATCTCACTTTGTCTAGGGAAGCCATTTCTGGATATGGCTCATGTAATGACCAAGGTGGACAAAGGGACTTTGGCTGTAGACATCATGGAGAAGACCAAAGTAGTATCCCTTTGCAAGGCTGTCGGGTTCCCGAATGATGAGAATGAGGACATTCCTCCCTCTACGGAGGGTGATGCTATAGAAAATTCAGTTTTTGATGCATATCCGGAATTACCATTCGAGGCTTGTTTAGTCAACATCACTCATGATTGGATGAGAAGCAAATCACTCAAGGAATGTGCCAAGATGCTTCAAATGCTTCCATGCTTCTATGCGAGGTATTATGAAGATTTAGGTGAACTTCCCCCTCCGCTTCAATCATCCTTGATCAGCCCGCCGGAGTTAGAGTTAAAGCCACTTCCACCGCATCTTAAGTACGCCTTTCTAGCAGAGGAAGAAAAGTTACCTGTGATCATTTCTGCATATCTGAGTGCGGAAGAGGAAGACCAATTGTTGATAGTGCTGAAGAACCACTGGGGAGCATTTGGGTGGTCTGTTGCAGATATCAAGGGGATTTCACCTACTTTGTGTCAGCCTAAGATTCGGCTCGAGGAGGGAGCCAAGCCGGTAATCCAACCACAACGTCGACTGAATCCGAGCATGATGGAGGTGGTGAAGAAAGAGGTGATCAAGCTTCTCTCCGCAGGTATCATCTATGCGATTTCAGACTCGACATGGGTAAGTCCCACGCAGGTAGTCCCTAAAAAGGGGGGTATTACTGTCACTAAAAATATTTTGAATGAACCTGTCACCACCCGTTTGGTAACCGGGTGGCGAGTTTGTATTGATTACCAACGTCTTAATGCCGCTACGCTAAAGGATCATTTTCCTCTCCCATTTATTGATCAAATTCTAGAGCGCTTAGCCGGCCGATCTCATTTCTATTTTCTGGATGGGTATTCGGGATATAATCAGATTTCAATTGTCCCTAAGGACCAAGAGAAATCTACTTTCACTTGTCCTTATGGAACTTTTGCGTATCGCCGCATCCCTTTTGGATTATGCAATGCACCAGCGACTTTTCAGTGTTATATGCTCGCCATTTTTTCTGATATGGTAGAACGCTGTCTTGAGGTCTTTATGGATGATTTTTCGGTTTATGGTGCTTCTTTTGATGAATGCCTTTATAATTTGGATAAGGTGTTACAGAGATGTGAGGACACACATTTGGTCCTCAAATGGGAGAAATGTCATATGATGGTGAGTGAGGGGAGTCTTGCCAAGGTTTGGAGGTAGATCTGGTTAAAATTGAAGTAATTTCTAAATTGCCCCCACCAAATTCGGTAAAAGGGGTAAGAAGCTTCTTAAGACACACCAGATTTTATCGTCGGTTCATAAAAGATTTTTATAAAATCGCCAAACCTCTATCCGAACTTCTCGAGAAAGATGCCGTTTTTGATTTCAATGACAAATGTTTACACACGTTCAACGTGCTGAAGGAGAAATTAATTTCCGTGCCGGTTGTTCAAACACCAGATTGGACTAAGCCGTTTGAACTCATGTGTGACACATCAAATTTTGTTGTAGGAGCTGTGTTGGGACAGCGGGTGGACAATAAACCCGCCGTAATCTTTTATGCTTCTAAGACTTTGAATGACGCCCAATTAAATTACACAACTACTGAAAAAGAATTGCTTGCTGTTGTTTTTGCTTTTGAAAAGTTTAGGCAATATTTAGTTGGATCGAAAGTAGTTGTTTGGACTGATCACGCCGCTATTAAATATTTGATGGAGAAAAAAATATGCCAAACCTAGATTGATTAGGTGGATCTTGCTCCTACAAGAATTTGATATTGAAATTAAAGACAAGGCGGGGATTGAGAATGTTGTAGCAGATCATTTTTCTAGGTTAGAGAGGGTAGATGAAAAATATTTACACATACCCATAACCGAGACATTTCCGGATGAACAATTGTTGAAAGTGAATTCGAAGGATCCATGGTTTTCCTATATTGTGAATTATCTTGCTTGTAGGATCATCCCGGATGATTTGACATATCAAGAGAAGAAGAAGTTTTTCCATTCTCTACGATATTATTTTTGGGATGACCCCACTCTTTTGAAGCAATGCAGGGATGGTGTTCTATGCCGGTGTGTACCTGAGGAGGAATATGAGAGTGTTCTTCATCACTGCCACACTCTACCTACAGGCGGACACCACACGAGCTCTCGTACGGCGGCCAAAGTGTTGGAAAGTGGCCTATATTGGCCTACCTTGTTCCGAGACGCCTATGAGTTCGTGAGACAATGTGATTCCTGCCAAAGGGCGGGTAACATTTCAAGGAGACAAGAGATGCCCCTGAATGTCTTCCAAGAGGTTGAGGTATTTGACCTATGGGGTATAGATTTCATGGGACCCTTTGTGTCCTCAAATTCGAATTTATATATCCTCTTAGCTGTTGATTATGTGTCGAAATGGGTAGAAGCAATACCCATAAGGACTAATGATTCTACTGTAGCGTGCAGATTCATTAAGGAACATATCTTCTGCAGGTTTGGAGTGCCCCGAATGATCATCAGTGATGGGGGTACGCACTTTAAGAATCAAAAGTTCTCGGCATTGTTGAAGAAATACAGGGTCAAACATAACATAGGTACCCCGTATCACCCGCAAACTCAAGGACAGGTTTAGGTCTCCAATCGCGAAATTAAGAAAATCTTGGAGCGTACGGTAGCTTCCACGAGGAAGAACTGGAGTGCCTTACTATTGGATGCATTGTGGGCATATAGGACGGCATACAAGACACCTATAGGCACCACACCTTTTAGGTTGGCGTACGGCCGGGCTTGTCACTTACTGGTAGAGTTAGAGCATAAAGCACACTGGGCGCTAAGAAAGCTCAACTTGAGTTATGATGAGGCAGGGAAGAAGAGATTTCTTGAATTAAATGAATTGGATGAGTAGCGCATGACTGCATATGAGAACTCTCAGATATACAAGGAGCGTACTAAGTTGATCCACAATCGCCACATTCAGATGCGCACCTTCAAGAAAGGAGATCGTGTGTTGTTGTTCAATTCAAGGCTGAAGTTGCATCCTGGGAAGCTAAAATCCCGATGGAGTGGGCCATTCACGGTGGAAGAGGTCAAACCACATGGTGCAATCTTGGTGCGCGATGGTGAGACTACATTTTTGGTGAACGGACAGAGGTTGAAGCTATATTTTGGTGAAGATTACACGAGGAAGGTGAATGAGGTCAAACTCATTTCACTTTTGGACCAATGATGTGATTCAAGTCGTCTAGCCTAAGATGTTAAATAAGGGCGCTTGTTGGGAGGCAACCCAACCATTGGTACCTTAGTTTAGTTCATTTACATTCGTAGTTTAATTTGTTTTCACTTAGTTTGTAGTGTAAAAAAGATTCCGTGATCGTTTGTTACATGTGCAGGGCTAAGGCAGAGTTGATACCATCGACCCTTGTGTCGATGGTATTGACCATGGTACAGGTTCACGACTACAGGAATCACACTGCGTCGATACCATTGACGGCCTCGTTGATGGTATCGACATACCAACAGGCAGATCGCAAGAAGAAGTCGATGGTATCGACATGGGTTTCGATACTATCGAGATCTCTGAAGATTTTCAGAACAAATCATCTCAGGAAAGTCGATACTATCGACGGGTGTGTTGATGGTATCGACACATTCATGCAAAGAAGGCGGCAGCCGGGCCTCGTGAGGGTTTGCCCTAATCAGAGGGTCGATACCATCGACATGCGTCGATGGTATCAACGCGCCACATCAACGATCTGCGAGGAAAGATCAACGACGATCGCAACAGCTAAGAAGTCGATCCGGGGGATGGGTTGATACTATCGACCCGCGTCGATAGTATCGACGCGTCAGCAATCCGGGCCCCGCCGATCCAACCATTGACAACTGTCGATACTCGTGGAGGTACGGATCGTGTTACCCGAGTCGATACCATCGACTCGCGTCGATGGTATCGACGGGTGGATAGTAGCGCCGACCACGGCTATATATGAGGAGTATTTGCGTCAGATGACATCACACCTTCAGTGCAACTCTCCTTCACTTGTGTCGAGCGTGTTCCAGAGCTGTCCAAGCCCGACGACGAGCAACACCAGGCTAGTTCTTCATCGAGCGGAGATTCGATTCTTCGATCTTCACCAAGCTTCCTTCCTATTCTCCTTTCTTTCGACATCATGGTGCACGTAGCTGGTGCGTCGTCTTCACGCGCGAACCCGATGGACATCCCAGAGTTCGTGCCACCTCCGACCGTGTCAGTTGCACGCCTGCGGCTGATTCATCCATCCGTGGAGGTGAAGAAGATATACAAGGAGATTCTAAAGAGGAAGATTGAGCTGACCCGTTATGTTGAACGGAAAACCATCAGCAACCTTGGGTTCGACGCCAACCTCGACTACGTCCTGAAGGGTCAGGCCTGACACACGGGAAGACGGCCTGATGAGCTAGAATTTCATGCAGATGGCCAGCCGTTCTTCGACGAGTGGCCTACTTACAAGGAGTTTGTGGCTGAGTTCATGGCGTCACTGGACCTCTGCGTTGTACCCAACGTAGTCATAGCCACCGACCGTGAGTGGATTAAGGGCCAGGTGTCGTTCCGGCTGTACAACAATGACTATACCCTTACACTCCGGCAGTTCAACAAGATCTTCAACTGGAATCACTCGCAACATGATTACCGGCGACCAGACAACCACACCGACTACGACACCATCTTCGTCGAGCTGGTTACGATGCCGCCGGGGAAGTCAGTAAGCTACCATAATGCTGCGGTAGCTGATTTCAAGCACCCTTTCATCCGGATTCTGCACCGGATGCTCAGTTTGACATTGTTTGCTCGGGGTGATTTGGCCCTCAACAAGTTTCAGGAGACGGACTTATTCTTTTTGTATAAGCTCCTGAAGCGTCAAGAATGCAAATGGGGTGCCTTCTTTCTGCAGAGAGTTTTGGCGGTGTAGAGGAGTACAAGGAAAGCACCAATTCACTTTGGCGGGCTCATCACCAAGCTGGCCTTCTACCTTGGGCTTAATTTCCAACAGCTCACTCCTCTATCCAATAGGAGCAAGGTGAACTTGCAACATTTGCACCGGTCCAATCTCATTCTTCTTCGAGATGGTTTGGCGTATGTGCACTACCATGTCAACCACGCCTACCAGGAATGCTTGCTGCCCGATCCAGTCTTCAACATTGAAGGGGCACAACACTTTCGATGGCCAATCATAGCCATCACCGACTCCGATGAAGATGGCGGCGACAACGGAAATGACGATGAGGCTGAGGAGGAAGAGGAGGCATTTACACCTCTTCGAGCACGAGTGGCACCACGGAAGCATCCTCGGATGCATCCGGGTGCATCTTCATCATCACAACCTACATCGCCACCACCACCGCCCTCGCAGCCAAGCGAGGAAGCCTATTCTATGTAGGGTATGTATACTATGTTGCAGGAAATACAACAAACGCATCAGCATCACATGACGATGTATGCCGATATTCAAGACACTAGAAACCGACTACTAGACAATCAACGGGCAATGTTCGAGAATGAGAGTCTTCTCCTTGACAACCAACATCAAATTCATGATCGGTTGCAACGGATGGAGATGCAACAACAGCCCTTCTACGACCACTATTGGAGCCAAGATTACTTTGGAGGCTATCCACAACCTCCACCTAGGGCCCAGTTTGGTCCAAGCTTCTAGGGGGAGTATCCTTCTTAGGACCCTACGGCTCCACAGTACCCGCCTCCTCCTGAAGAGTAAATTGGTATCTCTGTTTCAGCCTTTAAGATTGTTTTTGACTATGAGGCCATAGTCGAATTCAAGCTTAGGGGGGGTAGTTGGAACAATTCTATCTTTTATTTTCTTTGTTTTTAGTTTTATTGCTTTTGTTTCCTGTCATTTGTTTTCTGCAATCTTAGTTTGTTTTAGGATCCACTATCTATCTAATGTAATCGTGGATGTCTTTAATGTTGAGTCATCTCAGTTGCATGTGCATGGGAAATTGAGGGAAACTAATTTTTTTTTGAGTGTTCACAAGCTTGAGTATTGTTTAACCTTGATCACTTAACTTAGAAAACGATTGGATTTGTCAACTTTGAAATAGAAAATCATGACTGTATATTCCTAATGATTCATGAAAGTGGACGGAATTGGTTGTTTGAGCCTAAACTGACCAAATGATAATGAGACTTTAAATTAAAGTAAGAGAGAAAAAACCTCTTAACTGCACACAGGTCAGTAAGGAGGGACATATAATATTTTTCAAAGGTTCAATCAACTAGTCTTGTGATCTGTCCACCTCATTGTTTTCACAGTCCACCCAAGATTTGGAAGTAAAGTACTGTTTTAATTTTTTTGATTGCATGGTATGTAGATAGGACTTGCATTGTAGCCACCTTCATATGTTTGCATGAAAAATAAGAATTTTTTTTAGAATAGGTATACATGCACATTACCCTTGGGTGCATGTCATGTAGTTGCATTCATAACTTTTATGCATAAAGTATGTAATGTACCTCATTTATTCTTTAATGGTGAGTTAATTTGTTCCATACCTTCCAAATAGTGCAAATATTCGAGCTATGCAGAAAATATAAGCCCAATAAGTATTCATTTTCAATCATGGATATAAGGGTTTGTAATGAAAAAAAAGAAGAAAAAAATCTGAAATTGAAAAAAAAAAGTTATTCAGAAGCAACAAGAATAAGAAGGAGAAAGGAACATAATCTCACCTGTATTTCCAGATAAGTGAGTACATGATGTAGTTTAATTAGATATCCATCTCATTTTGAGACAGATGGTTAGTGCATGCATCATTCCACCTAATCTTAGGCATGAGGGCATTTTTCATGTGCATTTGCATCATTTAGGGCATTTTTGTTGTATGCATGTTGAAATCGTATAATGCTTCTACTTCTTCCATGAGCCACCTATTTCATCCACCCGTTGCTCGGATTGGTGGGCCACCGTGAATTTCTCCTCACTAGTGAATATCAGGAGAACTGCTTCCATGTAGATGGTAGTTAGGGCGAGCAACATAGTTTAGAAGATCACAAGATGCACTAAGTCTGGACCGGCGAATTTTATTATGATAACTGCCTTATATGATAGTGTTCATCTGTTTTGAGGTCAATATCTTTTATGGATGATTACTGTCGCCTTTAGGGTAATTATCATTCTGTGGTTAGCGAGGGCCGGTATGCAAATGTCTGGTGGGAGTCATGTGGGATGTCTGTTGTGATGCTTTGTTTTTTTAGTTGACTCTGGCAATTCTATTCTAAGGTTTATTTTCTCGAGGGCGAGCAATGTTCAAGCTTAGGGGAGTTTGATGCGATGATTTTGAGTCACATTTATAAACTTGTTTGATATGTGTTTTATGCATTTATTAGTCATTTTCATGGTTAATGTTGCATAATTCATTAATTTTGGTCTATGCTACTTCTTTATGACAAATTCCCTTTATTTAAGCATTTTGAGTATTAATTATCGAAAGAGTATATTTTGTGTGGATTTATGTGGTTCCGTGTGTTAATTTCAGGAAAAACAAGTATTTGCTGCCGTCGATACCATCGACAGTGGTTGATACCATCGACCGGACCACAGGTTGCCAGCCGCAAGGACCAGAAGAAAGTTGATACTATCGACAGGGATGTCGATGGTATCAAGATACCGTTAGGTTGCTGGCAAGAAGTGAGTCGATACTATTGACCAAAATGTCGATACTATCGACTGGTGGAGCTACAGCGACACAACATGACAAAACCGTCGCTACAAGTTCGTCGATACCATCGACCCGCGTCGATGGTATCGAGATGACATTAGGCGCACATACGAAAGAAAAGAAGGATTGCCGCTATCATGCTAGGTCGATACCATCGACTCGCGTCGATGGTATCGACACCGTCAGATATGAGTTTGTTTCAGATTAATCTTAATCGGACGGACGTGGTTAATTGGCGACCTAATTTGGGAGATATACCTAATGACGGCGCCCTTGACTCAGGGAGGAGGTCATTAGTTGCTGCACACATCCCGGAGAGCAAGGAGAGAAGAGCGGAGCATGAGAGCACGACCCAGTCGATCCGGATGCTGAAGAAGATGAATTCCACCACCGAAAGGTGGGAGAACGCGGATTCCACACCAAGGATCGATTCGACCTTCTCCGTTCAGAGGTTTAATCACTCAATCACGTTTTCCTTCATGTATCCCTTTCTCTTCTCCACATTGTACTCTGAGATGAACATGCGGGGCTAATCCCCTTTGTCATTAGGACCGGGAGTAGCCCGAGGATTCATTGTATGATGATTTAATAATAGTAATTCATATCTTATCTCTTAATTCCGTGGTATAATTTCATTTTCTCCAATATATTGTTATGCTTGATCACCATAATAATAACCTAATGCCCTTAATTGCTTTGAAAGAAGAATTAACGGTTGAAAAGAGACGGAATTTACATTAATTGACAAACCCCTTGAACAAGGTGGTGTAAGATTGATGGTGGATACCGAGAGGTCGTTCCTAATGCACCTAGTTTAGGGTATAGGTTACTACGACGGTGGAACCGACCTAGACATAGGTAGTGAATTGTACCACGAAAGTGGGCAATTCTGATTTCAGGCCACTACCCGGATAGAGAGATAAAATTGAGTAGCTATATAGAATTTAATACAATGAAAACCCACGGTGAAACCGCAACCCTAAAGATCTTCTTTTGAATTGATTAAACCAACATTTAATCGATCGATTTTTTTGTTTTATTTTTATTTTCTTTTAATTTTAACAACAACTCTGAACTTTTTAATCAGCTTAGCTAATCGCAAGTAGTTAGTAGGAGTCCCCGACAATTTCACATATCCCTGAGTTCGACTCGGGACTCACAAAAGCCTGTACTACTTCGACGCGTTCACTTGCATTTCTGCGCACGGTAAACTTGCGTCAACCTTCCATTCATGAAAGCATTATATGTCTTGTGTGACAAGAACATTATATTTCATTTTAAAAGATATGATCTATTATGTCAATGCCCTATTTCTCACAAACTATACTTGATAGTTGTAAAAACAAATGTGTATGACACATATATTGAATGACTTGATGACTCAAACAACTGAATACCTATATCATTGTCATCTAGAGTGCAAAAATGAGAAATGCATTTCTAGAATCCATGTGATGTCCATCTAGAATGTTTTGATTATTGAACCAATAGAGACATGCATATCATATTTGTTGTGCAATATGACAAACAACATCTTCACTAGATGTGGTGCGAGAGTGACTATCCTATTAGGGCTCATACGTACCGATGTATATATATCTTTTAGAATAAATTCTTAAGGTAGTTACTAGTACCTCATTATATATACTGATATTATCAGTAGATATGGAAGTTTGTATATAATTAAATGCAAATCTAGATCTCTTGAAGTGTTAAAGGAGATCATAAATGAAGTACGTAACTAACTTGGTAAAAATGTTAAGATACCTCGATATGATCGATGTTGAAATACGTAAGCCAAGAGTTTGAGAACCTTCTGGGAGATCATGATAGTGTATCATGATGAACTCCACCCAAACATGATTATGTGTCAGAAAGAAGGAATCACAACTTGATTAAGTCATGGTGTGACTATCAATAAATATAGCTAATTCTTACGTTTCCTTTTTGGCACATGCTTTATACAAAACAATGTACCATCTAAAATGGTTCAATAGACACCATATGAGATATGTCACAAGAAGTGTCCTGATATGTCTTTTATTGTGATTAGGGATTAAAGCTTATATAAGAAAATAGTTTCTTAAAAGCTTTGTCTACAAAATAACATAAATGTTATTTTGTTGAAATACTACTCTTATCCCAATCCTACAACAAGGTTGTTTGTTAATCAGGATGTCTTTATTTTGAAGAGGAACTTGGTTCCAAAGTAATCAGTTGGAGTAAAAGTTTAACTGGAAATGTTTGAGAAAAACAATAAGGCATTGAACTTAAAGAGGTATAATAGGAATAGGGAGAATCACAAGTTGTTGTGGAGTCTTAGGTTCCTAATGTAACATAGAACCTCATAATTCTAGTAGAACATGCCTTGAGTTTGAAAGATTATGATATCTTACAACTCAAGAAGGCGGTGAGTTGATCATAGAGATGAGTCAACAACCTATCTAGAAACTATTAAGGGACCAAAATCTGAGAAATGGCTTGAGGCCATGAGATCAAAGATGCACTCCATGTAAACCAACAAGGTATGACCTTTATGGATCCACCTAAAGGGGTAAAACCCATGGGTTGCAACATGGAAGAGTTGATTGATTGCAAAGATTTTCAACAAGTTCAATGCGTGGAACATGATGAAGTCTTTCAACAATTACCATGGTTAAATCCATCAGGATCATGGTTATTGTTGGATTTGAGTATGACTATGAGATTTGCATATGGATATTAAAATCACATTCCATAATTGGAATAATTAAGAGGATGTGTACATTACACAACCTAAAGGTTTTATAAATCCAAGAATGCAAATAAAGTCTATAAGTTACAAAGGTCAATATGTGGATTGAATCAAGCATCTCAGAGCTAGAATCTTCTATTTGACATGATAGTCAAAGAGTTTCACTTGAATCAGAATGAATGAGGCGGGGGGAGAAATCTTTCTCTCTTAATCCCAACAAGGACATCAAATTTAGATTCATACTTAGACTACTCATTATGTGAGTAGCCAGATACTAAATAAAGATACATGATAAGGGTTTTAGATCCAATCTTAATTATGAAGTAATTGAGATCCATATTCACATTTAGTTCATAATTTAAGAGCTGATATTCAGATATAGATTTAGATTTAGATTCAGATTAAGAGTTCAGTACATGTTCAGTACTCAGTATTCAGTTTCAGATAAGTTTATCAAAATTTAGTAAGCTTAGACTTGAGATAATTAATTCAGAACCTTCACATAATACATTATATGATAAGTCCTCATTCAGAGAGTCCCAGGATGATTTAGAGGCATATGTTTCCAATTCAAAGGAGTGTTTACTTCATTTCAGAGGGCACGTTGTTCCAATAGAGGGTGCGTTGGACCATAGAGGATACTTCGGTGTCAACAGAGGGCACGTTGTGCCAACAGAGGGTGCGTTGCACCATAGAGGACACTTTGGTGTCAATAGAGGAGGACTTATTGTATAATGGTGGCCACAATTAGATAAAAATTGTAAGTAAAAGATATCTTAGTTTAGAACATGCCCATAATCTCATCCATGAGTATGATGAGAGGGAATCAGATAAGATAAGTATGACCCAAAAAATTTGGTGTAGGTCATGAGACCCATGTACTAGGGTACATGTCTCCAGAATAACGTAAGGTAGAAAGATAAGAATCCAGGTTGAGAAATAAGATACTTTATGTTTCAGTTTACTCACAGTTTGATGTTAGTTCATGTTTACAATATTCAATTTCAGTTCTTTAGCAATGTATACTTTAGAATACTCATGCCACTTACTCTAACGACTATTTTTCCCAATGCATGGCTGGGGACGTGATGTCCACAGAATTTGGAGCAACTGAGGATCAAAGGAACAAGTCAAGGGTCTAGGAGACTTTTCAGCTTGCCTAGTGGGGTGCCATCTACTGAGGCGGTCCATAATTTAGACATCTCTTTTTATGCTTAGTCTTGTTACCAGAGCATATTAGATGATTTGTAGTTTTATTTTTATCAAGGACTGTGTATGAATCAATTTTACTCAGTGAAAAGTGTTTCATTTTCTTTAATTGCAATGACTATCATGTTTGTGACACTCCCAGATGAAAAAAAAATCATTGCTTCCGCTCATATGTTCTGAAAATGTGGGTGTTACAATATGGTATCAAAGCAATTTGGTAAATGGCCACTAGGTGAAGATGATTCTCATAGTCACCCTAGGATGAAGATAAGAGATTAGGGTTTAGGGATAGATTCCTAAAGAAATATATAATGATCTATAATGACTAAGAATTTTCACCTTAGAAGAATTAGAGATGTCATAGATAGACGTCTACCTATCTTAGGTCTCAAGTTTCAACCTAACCCTAGCTAATGATGTTGCTTCTCCATTCTCAATGGTTACGGCCAGCCAACTGAGAATTGAAGAGGAATGTCATAAGCACTATACTTTGATGCATCTCTCATTTCTTACTGATTCATGTGATATGGGACACATGCATTGGTAGGTTAGTAAGATATATCATGTCAGGATCCCACATCTCTGGGTATGTGCTTGATCACCACATATCTAGGAATGTAGGAGCTACCTAAGAACCCAAGAATATTCAGTTATGTACCATTAATATTAAGGTTTAGGTAGATGCCCTAAGTCTAGATCCAAGTTTAGTTTCATAAACCCTAAGTATGAGTTGAGCAATAGACCAAGGTAATATATGATGTTCACATATATGAAATACACTCCATATCTCTTTTCATGCAAATTTTTAACATAAGTGTACCTTAATAAGTTGACTATTAGTTGATGAAGACGTAAGAAAAACCCTAAGGTGGGGTAGCCTCCTATAGTTCAACTAAATTTCAAGGACGGAATTCCTAAAAAAGTGGGTAGTATTGTCACACCCTAATCTTTGGAACCAATAAAGGACATGATTAAGTTATTGATGACATCAATATGTGATAGATTTATGTTTACAATAATGTTTATCCAATTTCCATAATATTTGGATTCTATGGAAAGAGAATGCAGGGAGGTCTTTTACGCACTCAGGATGGTTTTGTAGTATCCTAAAAGTCTAGGAATATAATATTTCATTTGATAATATGAGATGAAATACAAAGTTGAACTATGAAGGAAACATGATTACTGTAGTTGATGGTTTGAGCCTTAGACCTAGTTGAGTTCTACATTTTAAGTAAATAAAGTCATAGTCATCAAAGGTATCATAAGGAACATGTAATTGAGAAATGATGTCTATTCAAAAGTTTAATGATTGTAATTGAGGATATGATCAAGTGTATGAATTCTTTTGGAAATCAAGAGAAGGGCCATTGGCCCTAGGATCCAAATTCAGCCAAATAAGGCAAATTAAGAATTTTACATGAGTTCTTGGAGTACAAATTTGATTATGGAGTATTTTTGGTGTCATAATAAATACTCAAGATATATTTTAATTGGATGTATAATTCTAATGTAAGATTGTGGAAGAAATATCATATGATTTTGATGTATATAGTGTCCTAGGTAATTAAATTAGTAATTATCATATTTTTATTTAAAAGACATGTTTGATGTGTCTGTACAGTTAGTTTTGACCTAAAATCTTGATCATGTAAATATAATAATAATCTAGTGTTTCTACAAAAATTTGAGATCATATGGAGCTATGAGCTAGGTTGTACAAATATTTCTTTGATTTGGACTTTTATAAAAAATAAAAGAAAAATAAAAAAAAATGGTTGAGGGCAAGACTCCCAATCTCACAGACTAGAGAGTCATGCTCCAGAAGAATAGACCCAGACAAAGTCTGACGAAGGAGGAGCTTTGGCTGATTTCCTTTGGGTAAGAGGCTATAAAACCTCATGGGATTCAAGAACCGAATATATGTTAGGGTTTTGTAGGTTTTAATGTGGACCTATAAGAAAAGCAAGAGGAGCGACGACAACCATAAGGAATATGGGTTGAGGTTCTTCCATCCCAACCATGCCATGCCCCTAGAACATGTCGGCAATAGATGAGAGGCTCGATTGAAGTTCTGTGTAGTCTCATCCAGCGTTAAGGCTCCCTTAACATCATGCTCGCGGTCATCAGAGAGTACCAAGAGTCTATTGTCCAGCTCTTACCACAGAAAAATAGAGGAGGTAGCAGGTCAGAACTCATCTTCATTGCCACTAGGTCCACCTGGGATGAGCCCCTATGCGAAGGTGGAGGCTCTACGACTACATTTCCCAAATTAAGGTGGAAAATTAGTTGTAGATGGCTGACCTTCCATGGATGGAGGCGGCACTCTGTTTCACAGAGGAAATAGAGTCACACGCGTGACCCAGCGGATGGGAGAAGGAGATCGGCTGGTAGTTGGGTCAGATGTTAACCGGTTCCGTGGAGGATCCACGACCAAGAAGGAAAAAGGAAGGGGAGTACATGCTCACCTCAGTCCCTTGGATTTCAGACCAACGACAGGGATTAATCCAGATTAAGGTAAACTTTCAAAAGTCATAACTAGAGATAGGGAACTCAAAATTTATCAAATAAGTTGTCTGTGAAAAGCATATGATGTCTACTATCTTATAAAAATGGATGCAAAGGGTTTTTCAGACGTTTGATAATTAGTATAATTCGATTTTCAAGATATAGGAGTATTCAATGTTTTGGTAATTAAAAATAGGAAATGACTTCATAAATTCCTAAAAATTTAGGAATAACTATATATTGATGTGTTTAACATAATTTCAAAGCTTTATCATTTTGATATGAAGTTTGAATAAGGTTTTTAATGTAAACCTTAATAAGGGCATTTTGGGTATTTCACCCATGACCTGATCATAAAACGACCTGGTATTTTTATTCAATACATTAATAAAATGTATGATTACTTTTCTAGACATTCGATGAATTTTATTTTGTTGTTATGTTAGTATGTACTTTTGGACCTAAGTGGCCATTATCTAGAATAATAGATGATTATCTTGAGAAAATAAGTGATATATATGCCTAATTAAGTTTGCTATTATTTATCTAAATGGTTTTATGATTTGATTTCATAATGGAGTCAAGTATGATTAGTATATATGACTATGTTTGAGATTTTCTTCTTATATGATCTATATGTTCATATTAGTGCATAAGACGATTTATGTCTTATTTGAGTATAAAGATAATATTGATTATATAGTATGAGTTGTATTTTATTTCAATGCCAATATTTTATGGTAATCATAGATTAAAGTTATGTTTAAGAACCCTAAGTTGGTATATATAGTTAGGAAGATGAGATTTGGGATTTATAAATAGAAAGAGGGAACATAGGCTTGGACTGATAAAACTATGATGATATTTAGGTTATTAAAGTTATGGAACTTGGAATCGATACTTCCTTATCGATACCATCTGTACAAGAGGTAAGCGGTTCATGCCCATGAGTATTCATATTTTAAGTCACCTTGTTTACAAGTACATTAAATAAGACTTTCATGATTTATATGATTCAATGTTGGAAGATTTTAATGTTAAGCTATGTGAATAAGATTTTCCTCATGGTTCTATGATTATGTAAATTCTTATGCCTAAAATCCCAAATAGAGATATGCTACCCATAATGTTTGTGATTCATGGGACATGTCCATGAGTAAAATAACGAATCATGTTTCGACACAATTCCTTAGAAATGATTTAAATTATTGAATAATATTTCAATATAAGATAAGAAACTAATATAGTCATAGTTAGTTAATGATTTGGGATAACTTTGTATAGAGATTTTAAGTTCAAGTACGTTGTTAGGATTTATCATATACATAGATATAGCCATGTATTAAGATTTCAATTAGAACTATGTTTTCTTATATATAGAGATCCAAGAACCAAGTAGTTAATCAGATTCTATAAAATGAGTAATATCTTTAAGTTAAGTACAAGGTGAGAATACAAGACATGACCCAATTTTCATGATAAATGTACCGTTGGGATTAGAATGTGTTGTTAATTGACTTATGATGATAATATGAGAATTATGATGCATTAAGTTATGATTAAGTTTCAAGATAAGGTTATATAAGATTGCTATTTTAGGGTTTAAGTTGTAAGGTGTGAGCTCATATGTAAATATTAAAATTCAGGATAAGATCAGATTTAATAAGATCTTATAAAGGTTAAATCATCTTGTCAAAATTCATGTTTTTAGATACTTTGTACTTAAACTACTTTCATAAACTTGACTTAAGGTACTTTGTATGCTTAGTCTTTCTATATGTAATTCAGATCCTTTTCCTAAGCCTCTAGACTCAATTGTCATATAATTATTATTAATGAAGTCATTCTAATAAATCAGAGTTTGAAACTAAGATGTATCTAGATAATAAGGACATCTGATTTAGATTCAGACTTAGACTACTCATTGTGTGAGTAGCTAGATACTAAATAAAGATACATGATAAGGGTTTTAGACCCGATCTCAATTATGAAGTAATTGAGATCCATATTCACATTTAGTAAAAGATTTAGTTCATAATTTAAGTGCAGAGATTTAGATTCAGAATCAGATTTAGAGTTCAGTACATGTTCAATACTCAGTATTCAGTTTTAAACAAGTTTAGATTTAGAATTTAGTAAGCTTAGACTTAAGATAATTAATTCAAAATTTTCACATAATACATTATATGATAAGTCCACATTCAGAGAGTCCCAGTACGATTCAAAGGCATATGTTGCCAATTCATAGAAGTGTTTACTCCATTTTCAGAGGGCACGTTGTGCCAACAGAGGGTGCGTTGAACCATAGAGGACACTTCGGTGTCAACAGAGGGCACATTGTGCCAACAGAGGGCGTGTTGCATCATAGAGGACACTTCGGTGTCAACAAAGGAGGACTTATTGTATAATGGTGGCCACAATCAGATAAAAATCATAAGTAAAAGATATCTTAGTTTAGAACATGCTCATAATCTCATCAATGAGTATGATGAGAGGGAATCAGATAAGATAAGTATGACCCAAACACTTTGGTGTAGGTCATGAGACCCATGTACCAGGGTACATGTCTCTAAAATAATGTAAGGTAGAAAGATAAGAATCCAAGTTGAGAAATAAGATACTTTATATTTCAATTTACTCACAATTTAATGTTAGTTCATGTTTATAATATTCAATTTCAGTTCTTTAGCAATGTATACTTTAGAATACTCATGCCACTTACTCTAATGACTATTTTTTCCAATGCATGGCTGGAGACGCGATGTCTGCAGGATTTGGAGCAGCTGAGGATCAAAGGAACAAGTAAAGGTCTAGGAGACTTTCTAGCTTGCCTAGTGGGGTGCCATCTACCGAGGAGGTCAAGAGTTTAGTCTTGTTACCAGAGCATATTAGATGAGTTGTAGTTTTATTTTTATCAAGGACTGTGTATGAATCAATTTTACTCAGTGCAAAGTGTTTCATTTGCTTAAATTCTCATGACTATCATGTTTGTGACACTCCCAGCTAAAAAAAAATCATTGCTTCTGCTCATGTGTTATGAAAATCTTGGTGTTACAATTTGGCTATGTGAGACAACCGTCTCGCAATTTATAGGTTCTAAAACATTCATGATTCTGGACCCTTCTACTCCCACATCGATCGGGAACCCTGATCCTGACCTCTAGTATAAATAGAGGGGTACCGGGGGTTCCCAAGACACACAATTGAGAATTAATTGCTCTGACAATTGTTGTACTCTCTAGTTGTGGTAATCAACAGAGAGCCCAAGCAAATACTACCCAATAAATGGATGGATAGCGAGGGAAGGAATAACTAAGGACTAGTTGTGGGAGAGCTTGTCGACGACTAGTACACTGACAGAAGGGGACAACTCCTTCCCATTAGTTCTGATATCACAATGTTGAGTTTCTGGTGGTCCACGTAGACTACTTTAGAGGCAAGAGGCCTTTGTTTGCTGCTAGGAGGACAATGTCAACCTGTAGTCTGTGGTGAGATTGTAGGAGCCGTTGTAGACATTGTTCCAGTCTATTGTCTGTGTTGAAGACTATGAGTTGTACAAACACCATCCAAGAGCAATTATAGGACATTTACACATTTATAATAATAAGGAATATGCCACTAGACTTGTTCTAGGGCAATGTATATCCTTGAAACCATCCTTTTCATTATATAGTTATTGATGCGATCTGCTGATTTATGAAGAATATGGTTGTAAAATTTTTGTTTTTGATGTCTATTATGTGTCTCTATTTTCCAATAGTAGATGCAAGAGCTCACAACTTTTCCTGGTCCACAAAACCAAATTTAAAAATTTGACTACGGGATACAAAAGTGCAATCCAATACAACGTAATCCAACAAATAAGCATGCTCTATTCGGGTGGTTTATGTGTCAGATCATCCAAATGTTTGAATTAGTTTATGAAAACTTTATGGTGCATGTAACATCCTGGATTTTTGCCTCCACAATTCACTCCTTATCGTGGAGATTAAAATCCAAGGGCGTTATGGAAGAAGCATCAAGCAATAGATAGCATCCACAAAACTTTTATTACATATTCAAATATTTGTATTACATGACATGAGTTAAAATAATGTTTCAAATATTACATTCACTTTATTAGCATTTAAACACTTGAACATCAGCTAAGCATTTGATCATTTAGCCTGATGCTGCTCCCGCCAGGATCTAGTCAGAAAAGCCACATGATGAAACTTGAGATCTTCTTTAACCTACGGTGGGAGGGGAACAAGAACCGTAGCAAGAGGAGTTAGACAAATGTCTAAGTACGGAGAGGCATAAAATTTAAGTAGATCATATGAATACTGAAACAATTGAGAACATGAGATAAAAGTTTATACATTGAAAAGACATAAAAGTTGAGAATATGGTATAAAGTTGGAGCATGTGGTATTAAAGTAAAACACATAATAAGAGAGAAAATAACATATCTATTATTTTATTGTATCATTCCCCACTCAGTCTAGAGGGATTGTTAACCAACCCTAGACACAAAGACATCGGTCTCACGTGTGCCAATTCTACCCTCACAGTTTCCTCTGTCCCACCGCACATAGCTGGTGTGGTTTGTAGGCCCCGAATTTGATGCCTACTCGAAGGGTAGTCCTACAGCCCTCAGTCTGCCCTTGAGGTGGGGTCGGTCTACAACCATATCTCTCCATGGTCTGGCGGCCTAGTGCAGGTGTCGTCACCTCAGCGGCCGTTATACACAACCTTTGATGATTTATCTCACAGACCAGAAACACTTCGGTTGCCCTCAAGGTGGGGTAGTTGCAAGGGAAAGGCTATCCCTCCTCCCTTCACCATCCCAAGGATACGATTCAGATCAAATATAATATAACATGTAACATAACATATCAATCTCGGTCTTCCGGTCCTCACCGGCTCTGGGACTATAAAACAAACTCTTCAGTGGTGGAATCTCAAAAGAAGATGATGAGGAAAGAAGGAACGGGCAAAAGAGAAAGGGTAAGGTGAAGTGGTGGGGTCGGGGTGCGTGTCGTAAATCCACTGCTAGTAAATAACTTCTGTGGTCAAACCACGTGGGTGTGAAAAGAAGCAAAAATGAGGGGAGAGGGAGGAAGAGAACGCGATGGAAATGGATTTGTTGGTCGGTTACAAGGAGAGATAAATATGATAAAGAGACAGTGTGCGTTAGATAAATATGAGAGTGAGTAAGATAATGAGAATAAGTACAACATGGAAAGTGGACAATTAATAACGAATTCTTGAGTTCCGAAGGGTCATGCATATTTTTGACTAGAAACAATTATAGGTAATTTGTGTCTAACATTGGTTATCATGTATAGGTCCTTGTTTTCTGTTTTAGAAGGAAAACAAATACTTCTACTACGTTACACAATAACTATGCATTGGAAACGTTATTATTTATATCTCATCTAATTTTTTTGTCTCCTTCAAACAATTTTTCCCCATAACGTAGTGTAACGTTTTGGATACTATCTTATTTCTCCCATTGACTAATAATTAATGTTCTAGTAATATTTAAAATTAACCATCTTAGTAATTTACCGTCGACCTTAATTTTACGGCTCATACACCATCTCATGTATAACTTGTTAATCAAAGTATTATTGTCTTTTCATTTACATACTCAAATCTTCAAATATATTCTTAATCATTTACTTATTTTTCCATTAGTTATTTTATATTCATATTTTCTTTAATTAATTTATCTCATATAACTTATTTCCATAACTTCATTTAGAAATAACATATTATGTGTCATTGTGTTCGTTTTATCCTATCTAATTATTTTCTACTTCTATATATGCTATTCACATTATTAATTTTTCTCTCAAGGACATTTGTTTCCTTTCTTTCAAAATAAAGTATTTATGTTAATATCTAATTCTTTTATGCTCATACGACCAACTTTCTCTTTTAAACTTATTTTATGTAGTTATTTTTTTTTCAAACAAATATTGCAAATGACATTAATATTTTAATTATAATACAACTTAAATGTTATCATCCTATTTATGTCTTTACAAAAATATGGGTTGTTACAGTGCATGTTATGATATTTATATGATTAACTTTGCAACAACATTCACAAACTTTTATCGACTTTGTTTTAATATTTCAAAATTATATATCATGGGAAATCCTACTTGATTTTTTTTTATTTAACATCATATACTCATCCGGTTATAAATATAGATGGCTAGAAGGATGTGGACATTTATGAGGACATCTGAGCTCTTCAAAGCACTTGCAACGAAGAGTTTCTAGGGCATACGACGCATAATGAACCTTTTCATTAATGATTGGACATACATCACTGGTCACGTGAGGATGACATGGGTTATATTTCCAGTGACAACTGAATCGTCAATGTATCACTAGAACCATCTAATATGCAAATACAAAGAAATACTAGATATTGACGGGTGGACATTGTGCTACGACTGTCATAGATCAGTTGTAGATTCTACTCAAACAAGATGTGTTTTAATTTAGTTTTGTATAAATTAAAAGAGAGGATGTACCATACATAGGTGGCATATTATCACATAATGTAGTTTGCAAATAATGATGTAATGTAGTCATATTGACTTTTTTCCAGATATATTTTGAAGTTGTAGTCTAGGCTAACTTTTCCAACAATACCTACTACTGATATATGTATGATTTCCAGCACAAGCGTTTACGAATTTGAGACTTTACTTTTTCTAGTAGTTGACTAACCTTGGGTTATTCTTGTCATACTCAATGATCATTTTCTGTTATGATACAACCATAGTAGACCATAACTAGACTTAGCAGTTACAAAATAAATTACAATTCCATCTCGTTGTAGTTTGATTGTAGTTAAAGTGTCACACAATAGAAGAAAATTAGTATAAGTTCTTGCACATTCAAAAAATAGTTTATTGTTTTATATATTATTCAATATAACTAATTTATTAACGAAACGAATAAGTATAATTGACAAATATATATTTTCCAATTTGTAAATTTGCAATATCATGTCAAATTAAATACATCTAAAATTAAATAACAAATAAATTTTATCCAAGAGCAATCTTGGTATTCAGAAGTCACATTAGGTTGAAATCACGTTCCACTGCGCTTTCACTCCAGAATATATCCAAATTTGAACATGGTTGAAACAAGGGTACAAAGCAGTATTTCTAAACATGACTAGGATTAGGTTACGTCAGTTCCCGGGAGAAAAGCGTAGATCTATAGCAAAACTGCAGGGCCCTAGCCCCAATTGGGTTTGAGATCGTCTAGGCTGGGTTAGTCGGTTTATCAACATTCACTCTTATTTTTTGTTTGACAACTTATTTGTAAGTACTCATTAGATTGGACTAACCTGACAAATTTAGAATGAGATTTAAAATCGTAGTAAAAATATGACTGACTTGATCTGGATTAGAGGATTTCAGAATCCAAAACAGACTCATCAGTCCGGTTTCTGCCAAACAAAACAAGACTAGAACTAAGCGAAGTTAATCAGTGTTAGGATTGTCCCACACCGCTGAGCTCTGGGATAGGTCCTGGGCTTATAAAGTGTGTGGTCCCTTCACCCATTGCCAATTGGTTTTAGGTTGAATACCACACATTCTATTATGGTATCAGAGCGGACCCCATGAGATAAGTGTGAGGACCACACCCTACCTAAAAAAAGAATAAGTGGAAGCACACAAAAGTGGCTTTACTTGAGGGGGGATGTTAGGATTGTCCCATACCGCTGAGCTCTGGGATAGGTCCTGGGCTTATAAAGTGTGTGGTCCCTTCACCCATTGCCAATTGGTTTTGAGTTGAATACCACACATTCTATTTTGGTATCAGAGCGGACCTCATGAGACAAGTGTGAGGATCACACCCTACCTAAAAAAGAATAAGTGCAAGCACACAAAAGTGGTTGCACTTGAGGGGGGATGTTAAGATTGTCCTACACCGCTGAGCTCTGGGATAGGTCCTGGTCTTATAAAGTGTGTGGTCCCTTCACCCATTGTCAATTGGTTTTGGGTTGAATACCACACATTCTATTATGGTATCAGAGTAGAGCCCATGAGATAAGTGTGAGGACCATGCCCTACTTAAAAAAAGAACTAGTGCAAGCACACAAAAGTGACTGCACTTGAGGGGGGATGTTAGGATTATCCCATACCACTGAGCTCTGGAATAGGTCATGTGCTTATAAAGTGTGTGGTCCCTTCACCCATTGTCAATTGGTTTTGGGTTGAATACCACACATTCTATTATGGTATCAGAACAAACCCCATGAGATAAGTGTGATGACCACACCCTACCTAAAAAAAAGAACAAGTGCAAGCACACAAAAGTAGCTGCACTTGAGGGAGATGTTAGGATTGTCTTACACCGCTGAGGGAGATGTTAGGATTGTCTTACACCGCTGAGCTCTGGGATAGGTCCTGGGCTTATAAAGTGTGTGCTCCCTTCACCCATTGCCAATTAGTTTTAGGTTGAATACCATACATTTTATTAATCGGGAGTAGTGCCTACATGGCACAAAAAGAAAACGCCTGATCTGGATCAAATCCCAAACCTAACAACGCCCTAAAGATTAGTAGCATATTGGGTTTGGTGTAGCAGTACAAAGTCTGATCTCGCAATTTATACATATATATTATAAAATCACTGACTTCCCACTTCACCCAATCAACAAGCCTTAGATCCAAAACGCTATCATAGCAGTGTGATAAAAAATCAGAGTTGGTCGCGCGGAGCTAAGCAATGGTGCCATAACAGTTCCATCTATATATGCACCTGACTTCCGTCGCTGCTGCATTTCATTGTCTAAATATTCAAAGACGGGCATCGTGCTCAGAATGCCTCACGGAAGGGAGCATATTAGTTACAGTAAGAAAACTACAGAGTATTTACTACCTTAGGGGTTCCTGAATTCTTCCTGATCACCTCGGTTTGTGTTCATCCTCACTGTGCGAATGTACGAACTAGGGCTTTCAACTACCCAGTTCCCCGCCGAACGAGTGAATGGATTCTTTGCTGAACGAGTGTATGGATATACGTATACATGCATTTGCGGATATACAAGATAATGCATCACATAGCATAAACAAGTGCTGTAGCAGAACACAAACGGGCGCTCTCCCATGCAACAATGTAACCGATGCATAAAACACTATTTGAACAGGAAAGGATATATAACAGTACTGTGAATATATGTTTTTTTAAACATAGAACAAAGACAGCTCCCTCAGGCTGCTCCTCGCTCATTGACTCACACTGGAAAGTATCGGCTGGAGAGCCTCCAGACGCCAGTTACAAAGAGTCAGAAGGAGGTAGCAGAGGAGGCAGAGCGGCACTGTAGAGCGTGGAGGCACGGCCCACAGTCGGAGGGGCAGGGGAAGCAGTAAGCGCAGCGATGCACGTGCCTCACTGCAGCTCCAAAGGGAAACACAAAAGCGGGAAGCATCCTTGGCAGCTTCTGGCGTGAGGGTTAGATTCATGAATAATGATTTCACGATGCATCATGTATCGCAGCATACTTGTCTCCCAATTGTATTCATGGTTCTTCTCAACGATCTTATCTTTATCATCGTCGTTTCCTGCGTTGTTCCCTGCATCGTCGCTGTTCACGCGACCTACAGCAACCAACAAATGGCATCTGGACTAACAAAATGCTCAGGGTGAAAGCCAGGCTGTAGTTACAGACACATAGGAATTTAAAATTGGGTAGCTCCAAATAATATTACTTCGCCTTGAATATATATATATATATATATATATATATATATATATAGAGAGAGAGAGAGAGAGAGAGAGAGTCAGGCTAGAATACACCCGAGTGTATCCAGAGCGGAATACACTCAAGTATATATATATATATATATATATATATATATATATATATATATATAAAGTCAAAATCTTTATATTCCTAATTTCTTTTCGTATCTCATAGTAAGAGCGTGTTTGCAGTTCATTACCTATCCGACCATTCTTGAAAGGTTTGCGAAAGGACTACGCCAAAACAACTACAGTTGCTTTACATTATGAATTCTACTTTTTTTTTGTAAACATTGCTAAACTGTACGAAATTACAAAAGTACTTACCAAACAGGAGAATTTGATAAGATGGTGTCACCAAAACACATTGTCAAACTCCCTCAGCCAAACAAGCCCTTAGTAAAGTAGTTAAGCTCCTAAATTTCAGAAGGGACTGATACCATAAATCTACAATGACCGGCTACTTCAAGTAATATACAATTAGTAAAATGGTTATTACAAGAGAATTGGGTTACTACTTATTCACAATTATCTTTGTTGTCAAATAAAAATGTATGATTGCAACCAATTACTCCAGATAGGCACCTGATGCAAGGTAACATCAACAAGTGAATCAATCATAACGATGTAAAAGCTGATACGATAATGCAGTTATCCAATAATTATTGCACAAAGGCACACATTCACGTGACAATGTCGTATTGAACACTTAATGTTTCATTCTATCATTGTCTTTTGATGTCATTGAAGGAATCTATCCTAGTACTATTATTACTCTTTTAGTGGAGTCACACTGTCTAGGGTAACCAAATCAATTATATATGAAAAACCAATTTAAACCTTTTGTGTTTAAGCTAATTTATAGTTCAAGTGGGGGTGGGGGAATAATTATAGAAACATATTAACATCATGGAAATAAATCAAAGATTGTTACATTCAACCTTAAAATTTTAAATAATCACAAGTGATTACAAAAGAACTTGGATGCATGCACCCATCCTATGACAACAAAGTTTTAACCAAGTCACATTTTGTAAATCAAAGTAATAATGAACTCTTGTTTGCATACATAAAACACAAGAAAAGAAGTAAAAATACCAAAAAGGAACACATGCTCTTGCAAAATTGATGAAAATGGAGAAGAAGATCGAAGTAGGAATGCAAATTTCAATCATGATCATTTCTCCAACACCTTCTTCTTGTGGCCTTTAAGTCAATTTGCTTGTTCTCTAGTATACATTTACTATTCGATTAACTAGATAACATGCACATTGACAAGTTAAGATTAGAGTAAAAGCAAAATCTAACACATTTTGTAAGTACTTATATTTATGGGGATGAATTTAAGTAAAGTAAATGCAATGACACTACAAAACTATTGGAGGCCTTCCACACAACTATTATCATAAATATTACTAATAGCACCACACACATGTATCAATGAGTATGTCTTAGTATTGACACTCTATTTATGAGTCTGGCTAATCCAATTGCCAAATGAACGAAATCGTAACAAATGTCAATATAAAATGATTAAAGAAATCAAACAAAGATATGTGACCAAACTTCAAAGTTAAACCAGATTTGACAATGAACTATGGGCTTAAACATAGTTTGCAATATTCAAGTGAGAGTCGCTAAAGGTCAACATGGAATGAGAGGAGGCAATGCAAACATCTTAAGTCTACAAGTAACATCCCAAGGGACATTAGGATGAAAAAAATGATTTAATACAAAACTATTCAATGTGATACTCAAAAATCCAGCAGAGTGCAAGAATTCTGACTAGATACATGATCAATTATCAAAATATAATTCAATAATCAATATGATTGTCATTCATCGAATGAATTAGTCAAATTGCTTGTAAATCTTTCATGATTTGAATTCAATTCATGATAACCCAGACACTAGAATTCTCACATAAAAAGACTGTCAAAACAGAGGTCTAGTTGATGGATGACCCATTACAAACTAACTTGGTTGGACATTATTAAGGAGACCCTAGCCCAAGATAGTTCCATGAGTTGGTCGCACAAGATGAGCTCTCTAGCTCTAAACCCGTAATATGTACCCAAAACATGCACCCATATCTGATCTTTGTCATATCTAGGCTCACATGACTGCACAATTTGACGAAAACCCTCGTAGGGAGTAAGGTCAAGCGGGAGCCTACTAGGTTCACCTCCCACTGTGGGGTTGGACCTACACCACGATTTGGTCTGTGATAAGATTGGTTTAACCTGAGTTGAGACCCAAGAGATGGGGTGCTCGCCAAGAACATATCCCTATTTGCTTGCTTTGGTAGGTCCCCTAAACACATATGAAACACACCTAGATGTTTCAGAAATGCAAGGAGCACACCACACATCCCCCTTTTTCTTCTTTGATAGATCCGCGAAGAGCTAGTCAAACACACCAAAAAAAACCCCAAGAGGTGAGGTGTGGCATTCAACTCATTAGAATGAGATTAACTAAAGCAGAAATGTATTATTAGCAGCGAAATTACTAAAAATCACTAAAAATTAAAACCATTTAATAAGAGATCCATTCACAGGAAAACTCTTTCATTCAGAACCAAAGTATTTCAAGTACATACTGATTCACTAGTACATCTCTCGTACTATTTCCTCTCGAGAGTTACAACATTAACTGCCCTGTTAAACTATACATCAACAATATAAAAATCTCGAGGCATCAAGCCAAAATCTCAGATCAAATTGTCAAAGTACTAACTCCTAGGACCCGAGAGTACATATACGACACATAGGACTAACTATACAAAACCAGACAACCAATGTCTCCACCTGATGGATCACTACTATCCCTGTGACAGCTGCTGCTGCTCTTCTCCTGCAGAAGAGTTTCTGCCTTATCATCTACGTCTACCTAAAATGTTGAATCCCACGGGGGTGAGACAACTATAAAAATTGCCCCAGCGGCAGATATAACTCTCCACCAAAACATTATCATTGTAGTTTAGAAAAAATAAACTGAGCAGTGGGATAATGTAAATCAGTAGCAGATGAATCAACATCTATGCAGATTAGAGCATCATTCTTATGCAAGTATTTCAGTTATAAACTGATTAAGTAGCATGTCACATATTCAATATGAATTAAAAGAACATAAGTACATTTATGTATCAAGGACATGCTAACTAGTATAACATCAACCAATGGTTCTCATATTTCAATCTTATGCAAATACGCTACACGGTTGATTATATTTTACAAACAGATTTAAGCTATGAGGAGATGAGGTATACCGCTCATACTCCAACCGACCATTTCTAGAATCGAAATCGGTACCATAATTAGGTTGATGGAAGAGCCAGATTCCCATGACCTCCCACATCCCGGTCAGTACGGGACCATAAGTAGGACTATGTCGACTGCTCTAAATAGCTTTCCAGGGTATACTGGAACTTTGTTATAGAGTTACAGCGTCAACTGCACTCTCATCGGCAATCGAGAGCTTTAATGCTTATCTCCATCGACCCAACATAAAATACCATTGGGAGATTAATGATACATCTATCCCAACCATCAGGAGATTTATGATACATCTATCCTGACACATGAAGGATTGAGAGGTTTGATGTTTACCTTTCCTCAATCTCTTCACAAGGACGTAAGGATATTTTTGCCCATTTACCCCCACATATTCAGAATATGTGAACTCCAGGAATTCTATAGGAAAACCTGTTTCACCATCACCAACTTCTAACGATGATGGATCTATGGTCAGAGCACTAAATGAATAGATTTCACTTGATTAATTAAGTACATTTTCATATTCTTTTAGCATCAGGCAAGTTGTCAAACAAAACTTATTATGACAATGCTACAAAGAAACATGTACTATTTTCATCAAATACTCAACTGTCATTAAAAGATATTGGGAACTCAGTCCCTTATTTCAAAACAGGGAATTCTCATCCCTTCACAATTTCATCACCATAATCATATGGCCCTAGGTAATTAAACCCTTGATTCATCATTAAGCATTGTTACCGCTTTTCCAGGTAACCATCACCTTCACGTCAATTGACCAAGGCAAAAATGATACTTAATATTACAAACATCACACATGGTACTTGAGGCCCATTAACTCTCTTGCTACTTCTGACCAAGCAACAAGGTATATTATGGCACTCAAGGCATAATCACAATAGTGAGTTAAACATCATAGCTCATACCTGGCCATGATCATCATTTCAACATACCTGCATGGTTAGCACAGATGATAACAATGATATCAATTGTATATCAAAACCATGTACATCAAATATGAATTCACTATTCATGGGTAACACCACTATTCCATTACTAGGGTTAGGGTTTCCCATTTCATGTCATATGAGGATAATCATCTCATTATCACATTAAAGATATGGTTTATTACCATATTGCCCAAGATTAGGGTTCATTAAGCATCACATAGTATTACCCTTGATTTGAACTTCACAACACATCAAACATCAGGGTTTCTCATGAAACCATCCTTAATTAGGGTTTCATACAAACCTCATCCCAGAATAGGGACTACATTCCATATTTCTCGATTAGGGTTTACTATTCATCCCAATTAGGGTTTTCCATTACCCATAATTAGGGTTTACTATTCATCACAATTAGGGTTTCATGTTCCATTACCCATAATTAGGTCTACACACATCATCATCCTAAATTAGGGTTACATCCATACCTTGGATTAGGGTTTCAATTATAATTGCCCTGAATTAGGGTTAAGGTTCAACAACCTTGTCAATTAGGGTTTATGTTCATGATTAGGGTTTCATGATCTCTTTACTTAAGGATCATACCCTTAATCAGCACACGAATCATACTCATGCATCAACTCCATGCTATCAGTCCTCTCAACTTGATTAGGTTATATCAACCCTTTAACCAAGCTCATACAACCATGATTGACATAGTGTTCCAAGTCATTGCTCTTATAAGCAATTAGGGTTCATCCCTTAATTGACACTAATGACTTAGGTACTATTAGGGTTTTAACCTTTGTACCTTCATTAATTATCATTACTAACCATCATTGGATTATTGAAACTATCATTACCTTCACTATCCAAGTGATTGAACCACATTGAACTCCATTTGGTTTTGAAGGTTTCACCACCAAACGATTTTGAAACCGTTTTCCACCAAATGGTTTTGAAACCATTTGACCCCAAATGGTTTCAAGACCGTTTGGGCCAAATCAGTCCCAAAACCGCAAGGGCTCACTAGGTCATTCATCAATCCAATTGATTTCCAATTGCATCATTGAATTGACTATTGGTTATTTAATTGAAGGAGTCATCAATCAATACCATTAGATCATCATCCATGGGTCAAGTATCAACCACTAATCCACCAAACGGTTTTGAAACCGTTTGGTCCCAAACGATTTCAAGACCGTTTGGGCTCAACGGTTTCAAAACCGTTTGACCCAAGTTGTTTTGAAAATGTTAGGACCAATCAAGGATTCTTCAATCAACTTGATTAGGGTTTCCAATTGTAGGATTTTGCACACTTTGAATCAATCAACTGAGTCCATTGGATCATCATCCAACAAGTAATTAAGTTCATACCTCAAACGGTCAACTAAACCAAACGGTCAACCCCTTCATTCAGTTTTGAGTCCAACACACCAAACAGTTTGCAAACCGTTTGGTCTCAAATGGTTTGATGAAACCATTTGGACCAAAGGTCCAAGACCGTTTGCTCATGTTCTTGGTTGAGGTGTGTGCTTATGAACATGTTATTATCTTCAACCTTTAGAGTTATGAAAGCTACTGCCATTTCCATGGCAATTCCATCAATCAAGCAAAGCTATTGCAATAATAATAATTAAATCAATTGTATGGAGAAATCGAATTCAATGACAAAGATTAAGGGTTTAAGTTATATAAACCACCTTCAAATCTGATCCCAAGCTCCAAGCTTCACGGATCCAATGGTGGTTGAAGCTCTATCAACCTCCCAAGGTTGTTTCTCAAGCTTTTTGAGTGAAAGGATTGGCTAGGGTTGAAGATGGAGTGAAGAAATGAAGGAATCATACATTGTTTTATGATTTTCACCATGAAATCAAGAAAAACGAAGGTCAAAGACTTACCAACAGGTTGGGAGCGTCCTTCTTGCTGTTCCTAGCTCTCTTGGTCAGTTTTGCAAGCAAGGAGAAGAAAGGAATCCGAAAAGATCCTTAGGTGGGTTGGAAAAGGCTCTTTTATAAGAAAATTGATGAAAGAGAAAATGTTTTATAAAAATCAATTAATTCCAAAAATGTTGCCACCACTTCCTCCTTGGTTTTCTTGCATGCAAAGGAAACTCAATCCCACCGATCTACCTTCCATTATCCATGGATTAGGGGAAAAGAAATCAAGCACCTTAATCCCTTATAATATTAATATATATTTTTGAGTGGAAATTCTTTTCCTTATAATAAGGTGAGTGGAATTTCACCTCCTTAGGATATTTTCGGTCCTTGCAAAAAAGATCAAGGACGTCCACACACATCTGAATTACACCATTTTAATTTTGGTTGAAGGCCCTTCAATTATTTTATTTATTTTTGCATTAATGTTTCCATTATGCTTATATCTTGATTATTTTAATATCAAGATTCTCTCTCCTCCAACTTAATTCAAATGAGGCACCCCTCTCATTTTTTTTGCTCCACATGATGCCAAGAAACATTAGGGACCTTTTTGAAGTGGTAATTTATATATTGCACTCTAGGTTTTGGGTAAATTGCACATTACACCAAAACTAGGTTTTCATGCACAAGCATTACTTTATCATCTCTTTCTTGGTATTCAGGTTATCACAAGCCATAACTCTGCATCATATTCACTCTCATGATGCTTCAACACATGAGGAATATATTATCATGCACAATTTGCAAATAAACCCCTCAACTTGGGTAATTTGCACTTTAGTCCAAAACAAGCAAAATATTGATTTCAACAATATTGAAAAGAGACTAAAATTGCAATATAAGTTACTCTTGAGCCTTAAATACTTTTGAAAGACAAGAGAATACATATAATCATTTTTATTAAGCAAAACACCTAGGGTTAATTCATAACCCAGGTCAGGGATGTTACAAGTTTATCCACCCCTTACAATGATTTTTTCCCCGAAATCATCAACAAAACATTAAGAGAAAAGAGTAGGATACTTCCTCCTCATCTCATCCTCTAGTTCCCATGTATATTCTTCAATGCCACGGTGATTCCAGAGAACTTTTACAAGACTAATGCCTTTCTTTTTCAACTTGTTGATTCTTCTATCAAGAATCAACACAGGTCCTTCAACATAAGATATGTCATCATTTAGTTCTACCTCCACAGGTTGTAGAACTAACTCAGTGTCAGGATGACACTTCCTCAACATAGAGATATGAAACATTGGGTGCAAATTATGCAACTCATGTGGTAACTCTAGCTTATAGGCTACCTTTCCCATCCTCTCAATGATCGGATAAGGCCCCATAAATCTAGGAGCTAACTTCCCTTTCTTTCCAAATCTCAGGATACCTTTCCAAGGTGAAACCTTAAGGTATACCCTATCTCTGACTTGGAATTCTAAGGGTCTACAACACTTGTCAGCATAGGATTTCTATCTATCCTGGGCTGCTTTCAACTGTTGTTGTATGACCTTAATCTTCTCAGTTGTTTGTTGAACCAGCTCAGGATCCAAAAGTTGATATTCACCAGTTTCATACCAACATAGGGGAGATCTACAACGTCTACCATACAAAGCCTCATATGGTGCCATCTCAATACTGTGCTGATAGCTGTTATTATAAGAAAACTCTATCAAGCTCAGATGTAGATCCCAACTCCCCACAAACTGAAGGACACATGCTCTAAGCAAGTCCTCCAAGGTTTGTATCGTCCTCTCAGACTGTCCATCTGTCTGAGGATGAAAGGCTGTACTAAACCTCAGCTATGAGCCCAAATCTTTATGAAGTCATTCCCAAAAACGATTTGTAAACTGAGGACCTTTGTCAGAAACTATTGTAACTGGTATCCCATGTAGCCACACTATCTCATATACGTAGATTTGTGCAAGCTTCTTAGCTGTATAGGTTGTCTTGATAGGTAAGAAATGTGATGTCTTTGTCAACCTATCAACTATCACCCAAATGGAATCATGACTTTTGGCTATTCTAGGCAAACCAACCACAAAGTCCATAGTTACATGATCCCATTTCCACTGTGGTATAGGTAGGGGTTGTATTATTCATGCGGGCTTCTAATGTTCAGCTTTAACCTACTGACACACCAAACACCGCATAACAAACTCAGTAACATCCTTCTTCAAACCAGGCCACCAATACATATCCTTTAAGTTATGATACATCTTGGTGCTCCCTAGATGCATAACATACATAGAAGAATGAGCTTCCTCCAGGACTAACTTTCTTAAGTTATGAACATCAGGTACTACCATCCTACCATGGTAACAGACTACCTGATCATCAGAATCATGGAAACCATCCCGTTTCTCACTGCCATATTCTAACCTGATCTACTGAATCATAGAATCAGTCTGTTGTTCTTCTTTAATCTGGTGTCTCAGAGTTGGTTTTATGTGCATCTCAGCTAACAACCTGGCTAACAATGACACTTTAAGCTGTACATTGTCTTGCCTTAAGGAGATAAACATCTCTCTCTTAGAGCACACTAAGGAGTTTAGTTGTGCTTTATCTAGGGCTGGTGTTGTTGATTTTCTACTTAGTGCATTAGCAACCACATTGGCTTTCCCTGAATGATAATCAATTGTACAATCGTAGTCCTTGATTAACTCCATCCAACGGCGTTGCCTCATATTTAGCTCATGCTGAGAAAAGATATACTTTAGGTTCTTATGGTCTATGAAAATGCGGAATGTTTCTCCATAGAGATAATGTCTCCAAATTTTCAAGGCATGGACCACAACAACTAGCTCTTGATCATTTGTCAGATAATTCTCCTCATGTTTCTTAAGCTGTCGAGAAGCAAAAGAAATCACTTGCTTATCCTGCATCAACACACATCCTAAACCATTCTTAGATGCATCATAGAAGACTATATACCCCTTTCCTTGCTCAGGTAGCACCAACACAGGTGCACTTGTTAACTTTTCCTTTAGCAACTGGAAAGATTGTTGACACTTGTCATTCCAGACAAAAGGAATCTCCTTCCTTGTCAACTTGGTCAGGGGTAAGGCTATTGAACCGAAGTTCTTAATGAACCTACTGTAGTAGCCTGCCAGTCCTAGGAAACTTCTTATCTTTGTAGGTGTCTTTGGTTGTTCCCATTGCAGGACCGATTCTACCTTCTTAGGATCAACACGAATACCTAAGGCAGATATTACATGTCTAAGAAAGGAAACTTCTGGAAACCAGAACTCACATTTGCTAAAATTAGCATATAACTTATTCTCTCTTAGCAAAGTCAGAGCTTGGTGAAGATGTTGCTCATGTTGTTGAGCATCTCTACTATATATCAGGATGTCATCTATAAATACGACAACATACTGATCCAGAAAAGGTTGAAAGATTCTATTCATGAGTTCCATAAATGCATCTGGTGCATTAGTTAGTCCAAATGACATAACTCTGAACTCATAGTGACCATACCTCATCCTAAAGGCAGACTTTGGTATGTGACCCTCCTTGATACGTAACTGATGGTATCCTGACCTCAAATCTATCTTAGAAAAGATAGTCGCACCACACAACTGGTCAAACAAGTCATCAATCCTTGGTAGAGGATACTTGTTCTTTATAGTTACTTTATTTAACTGTCTATAGTCAATGCATAAATGAATAGACCCATCCTTTTTCTTAACAAAAAGGACCGGAGCACCCCAGGGTGAAGTACTCAGTCAGATAAAACCCTTCTCAAGCAACTCTTACAGTTGTTTCTTGAGTTCTGCCATTTCAACAGACGCCATCCTATACAGCATTTGAGATATTGGTTGTGTGCCTGGGATTAGATTTATTTCAAAATCAATCTCTTGGGGCGGCGGAACACCTAGAAGTTCTTCAGGAAATACATCTTAAAATTCCCTGACTAAAATACATCTTCAAATTCCCTTACTACCGGAACTTCAGAAGAATGAGAACTCTCCATTGTGGTATCAACCACATGGGATAAGAATGCAAGGCATCCTTGTCTCATCAACCTATCAGCTACCATAGCTGACACAAGACATGTTGGAAGAATCTTTCTATCTCCCTGAAAGATCCATGTGTCACCACCATCTGTGAACATAGCTTGCTTGGAACTACAATCTAAGACAACCTTATACTTCTCTAAGGTGTCCATCCCAAGGATTATATCAAAACCCTGCATCTCAAGTGGTATAAGATCCACTTGAATGCGGTGATCAGAAAAGAAAAGATTGTAGGGAGAACACACCTCCCACAATACTGCAGATCCCATCAAAGGTGTCTCTAACAACAAACTATCTGCTCTATGACTGACAATCATATTATAGTCATCAATCACTTCTCGAGTGATGAAAGAGTGTGTAGCACCCAGATATATTAACACAGATACGAAGCAGGATAAAGACATATCATAATAAAGCAATTCCATCTGACCTGTCACAACCCGAGGGTTGACTACTACTTTAGGCTGGTTCATAGCATAGAACCTAGCTGTCGCTTGCTGTTTTCCCTGTGCTCGGTTATTGGATGTCGAAGAATCAGCTTGGGATGCTTGTCCACGTCCTCTAGCACCACTGCCAGGCTGTTGCCTATGAGAGACCTGCTGACTCTGCTTCGATTGCTGGGTCACATTCCTGACTTTCTCAGGACAGTCCCTCACCACATGGCCTTCTCTTCCACATCTATAATATGTTACATCCCCCCTTGGTGGTCTGGGTGGTCTTGTTACTGACATAGAGGCTGAGCTATGGGCTCCCTTTAGTGGTAAACTATGACCTCTACCCTTACTTGATGTCTACTACGTCTGGGTATTGAACCTTGGTGGTGGTGTAGGCACAAAATACCTTGGTTTCTTGAAACTTCCAACACTGTCCTAGAAACTGTGGGTATTCCTTCTTACCCTTGGTCTGTCGCTTCTCAACTACATACCTCTCTATGCGTCTTACAGACTCCACGAAAGTGGCAAACCTCTCCCGGTTCTCCAAAGCAGACACCGGAGTGGTTAATTCAGCGTTCAACCCCTTCTCAAACCGTCGAATTCTTTCCTCGTCATTTGATGCCATGTGCAGATAGAACCATAAAAACTCATGAACCTAGCCTCATACTCACTAATGTTCATTGGTCCTTGTTTAATTCTCTCAAACTAAGAGATCTTCTCATCTAGATACATCTTGGGAAAGTATCTAGCGATGAATTCATGCCTGAATTCATCCCATCCAATCACAACTCCAGGTCTTTTGCCTTCCTTGATGGTCCACCAGTGGCCAACACTCCCTTTGAGGAGATATACAACATGTCTGACCCTCTCATCATCAGGAATCATGAGGATTCTGAAGGCTTTCTCCAACTCAGTCAACCATAGATCAGCATCTGCTGGATCGGCTGTACCAGCATATTCTAAGGATCCTACCCTCTTCAGACTTTCAAAAGTCTTGCCGGCACCATGTCTTTCATCATGGGTTGGTGCCCTAGGTGCAGGTAATGGCATCATATCCGTCATGTGGGTCATAGCTGCCATAAACTACCCAAACATCGCCTGGAAGGCTGGGTTACCCATGTCAGCATGGTTGAACTGGGGCTATTCAGGTACATGTTCCTCCCTATCGTAGTCTCCTACACCACCTCCTGGTGCAGCAACGCTGCTCTCAATAGCATGTTCATCATGTGATCCATACATCTTTAATTTTTCTCCTCCTCCTATATGAGTAGAAGATACTATCAGATAACTAGAAGAAACTTAGAACAGACTCAACAACCTTAATCCTATGTCTCTGTAGACTCAACGAACCTAGAGCTCTGATACCACTTAACTTGTGGCATTCAACTCATAAGAACACGATTAACTAAAGCGAAAATGTATTATTAGAAGTGGAATTACTGAAAATCACTAAAAAATAAAACCATTTAACAAGAGATCTATTCACAGGAAAACTCTTTCATTCAAAACAAAAGTATTTCAAGTACATACTGGTTCACTAGTACATCTCTCGTGCTATTTCCCATCGAGAGTTACAACATTAACTACCCTGTTAAACTGTACATCAGCAGTATAAAAATCTCGATGCATCAAGCCAAAATCTCAGATCGAATTGTCAAAGTACTAACTCCTAGGACCCAAGAGTACAGAGACGACACATAGGACTAACTATACAAAACCAGACAGCCAATGTCTCCACCTGATGGATCACTGCTGTCCCTGTGACTGCTGTTGTTGCTCTTCTCCTGTAGAAGAGTTTCTTCCTTGTCGTCTGTGTCTACCTAAAAATGTTGAATCCCACGGTGGTGAGACAATTATAAAAATTGCCCCAGTGGGAGATATAACTCTCCGCCAAAACATTATCAATGCAGTTTAGAAGAAATAAACTGAGCAATGGGATAATGTAAATCAGTAGCAGATGAATCAACATCTATGCAGAGTAGAGCAACATTCTTATGCAAGTATTTCAGTTATAAACTAATTAAGCAGCATGTCACATATTCAATATGAATTAAAAGAACATAAGTACATTTATGTATGAAGGACATGCTAACTAGTATAACATCAACCAGTGGTTCTCGTATTTCAATCTTATGCAAATACGCTACACGGCTGATTATATTTTACAAACAGATTTATGCTCTGAGGAGATGAGGTATACCGCTCATACTCCAACCGACCATTTCTAGAATCGAAATTAGTACCATAATTAGGTCAATGGAAGAGCCGGATTCCCATGACCTCCCACATCCCGGTCAGTACGGGACCACAAGCAAGACTATGTTGACTGCTCTAAATAGCTTTCTAGGGTATACTGGAACTTCTCTATAGAGTTACAGTGTCAAATGCACTCATTGACAATCGAGAGCTTTAATGCTTATCTCCATCGACCCGACATAAAATAACATTGGGATATTAATGATACATCTATCCCAACCATCGGGAGATTTATGATACATCTATCCCAACACATGAAGAATTGATAGGTTTGATGTTTACCTTTCCTCAATCTCTTTACAAGGACGTAAGGATATTTTCGCCCATTTACCCCCACATATTCAGAATATGTGAACTCCAGGAATTCTATAGGAAAACCTATTTCACCATCACCAACTTCTGACGATGATGGATCTATGGTCAGAGCACTACATGAATAGATTTCACTTGATTAATTAGTACATTTTCATATTCTTTTAGCATCAGGCAAGTTCTCAAACAAAACTTATTATGACAATGCTATAAAGAAACTTGTACTATTTTCATCAAATACTCAACTATCATTAAAAGATATTGGGAACTTAGTCCCTTATTTTAAAATTGGGAATTCTCATCCCTTCACAATTTCATCACCATAATCATATGGCCCTGGGTAATTAAACCCTTGATTCATCATTAAGCATTGTTACCACTTTTCCAGGTAACCATCACCTTTAGGTCAATTGACCAAGGCAAAAATGATACTTACTATTACAAGAATCACACATGGTACTTGAGGCCCATTAACTCTCTTGTTACTTCTTACCAGGAAACAAGGTATATTATGGCACTCAAGGCATAATCACAATAGTGAGTTAAACATCATAGCTCATACATGGCCATGATCATCATTTCAACATACCTGCATGGTTAGAACAGATGATAACAGTGATATCAATTGTATATCAGAACCATGTACATCAAATATGAATTCACTATTCATGGGTAACACCACTATTCCCTTACCAGGGTTAGGGTTTCCCATTTCATGTCATATGAGGATAATCATCTCATTATCACATTAAAGATATGGTTTATTACCATATTGCCCAAGATTAGGGTTCATTAAGCATCACATAGTATTACCCTGGATTTGAACTTCACAACACATCAAACATTAGGGTTTCTCATGAAACCATCCTTAATTAGGGTTTCATACAAACCTCATCCCAGAACAGGGACTACATTCCATATTTCTCGATTAGGGTTTACTATTCATCCCAATTAGGGTTTCATGTTCCATTACCCATAATTAGGGTTTACTATTCATCCCAATTAGGGTTTCATCTTCCATTACCCATAATTAGGTTTACACACATCATCATCCTGAATTAGGGTTACATCCATACCTTGGATTAGGGTTTCAATTATGATTTCCCTGAATTAGAGTTAAGGTTCAACAACCTTGTAAATTAGGGTTTATGTTCACGATTGGGGTTTCATGATATTTTTACTTAAGGATCATACCCTTAATCAGCACATGAATTATACTCATGCATCAAATCCATGCTATCCTTCCTCTCAACTTGATTAGGTTATATCAACCCTTTAACCAAGTTCATACAACTATGATTGACATAATGCACCAAGTCATTGCTCTTATAAGAAATTAGGGTTCATCCCTTAATTGACACTAATCACTTAGGTAATATTAGGGTTTTAACCTTTGTACCTTCATTAATTATCATTACTAACCATCATTGGATTATTGAAACTATCATTACCTTCAATATCCAAGTGATTGAACCACATTGAACTCAATTCGGTTTTGAAGGTTTCACCACCAAACAGTTTTGAAACCGTTTTCCACCAAATGGTTTTGAAACCATTTGACCCCAAATGGTTTCAAGACCATTTGGTCTCAAATGGTCTCAAGACCGTTTGGGCCAAATCAATCCCAAAACTGCAAGGGCTCACTAGGTCATTCATCAATCCAATCGATTTCCAATTGCATCATTGAATTGACTATTGGTTATTCAATTGAATGAGTCATCAATAAATACCATTAGATCATCATCCATGGGTCAAGGATCAACCACTAATCCACAAAATGGTTTTGAAACCGTTTGGTCCCAAACGGTTTCAAGACCATTAGGGCTCAAATGGTTTCAAAACCGTTTGACCCAAGTTGTCTTGAAAATGTTAGGACCAATCAAGGATTCTTCAATCAACTTGATTAGGGTTTCCAATTGAAGGATTGTGCACACTTTGAATCAATCAATTGAGTCCATTGGATCATCATCCAACAAGTAATTAAGTTCAGACCTCAAATGGTCAACTAAACCAAATGGTCAACCCCTTCGTTCGGTTTTGAGTCTAACACACCAAACAGTTTGCAAACCGTTTGGTCTCAAACGGTTTGATTAAACCGTTTGGACCAAAGGTCCAAGACCGTTTTCTCATGTTCTTGGTTGAGGTGTGTTCTTATGAACAAGTTATTATCTTAAACCTTTAGACTTATGAAAGCTACTGCCATTTCCATGGCGATTCCATCAATCAAGCAAAGCTATTGCAATAATAATAATTAAATCAATTGTATGGAGAAATTGAATTCAATGACAAAGATTTAGGGTTTAAGTTATATAATCCGCCTTCAAATCTGATCCCAAGCTCCAAGCTTCATGGATCCAATGGTGGTTGAAGCTCTAGCAACCTCCAAAGGTTGTTTCTCAAGCTTTTGGAGTGAAAGGATCGGCTAGGGTTGAAGACGGAGTGAAGAAATGAAGGAATCATACATTGTTTTATGATTTTCACCATGAAATCAATAAGAACGAAGGTCAAAGACTTACCAACAGGTTGGGAGCGTCCTTCCTGCTGTTCCTATCTCTCTTGGTCGGTTTTTCAAGCAAGGAAAATAAAGGAATCCAAAAAGATCCTTAGGTGGGTTGGAAAAGGCTCTTTTATAAGAAAATTGATGAAAGAGAAAATGTTTTATAAAAATCAATTAATTCCAAAAATGTTGCCACCACTTCCAACTTGGTTTTCTTGCATGCAAAGGAAACTCAATCCCACCTAGCTCCCTTCCATTATCCATGGATTAAGGGAAAAGAAATCAAGCACCTTAATCCCTTATAATATTAATACATATTTTGAGTGGAAATTCTTTTCCTTATAATAAGGTGAGTGGAATTTCACCTCCTTAGGATATTTTAGGTCCTTGAAAAGAAGCTAAAGGATGTATAAACACATATGAATTCCACCATTTTAATTTTGGTTGAAGGCCCTTCAATTATTTTATTTATTTTTGCATTAATGTTTCCATTATGCTTATATCTTGATTATTTTAATATCAAGATTCTCTCTCCTCCAACTTAATTCAAATGAGGCTACCCTCTCATTTTATTTTCTCCACATGATTCCAAGAATCATTAGGGACCTTTTTTAAGTGATAATTTACATATTGTACCCTATGTTTTGGGTAAATTGCACATTACACCAAAACTATGTTTAATGCACAAACATTACTTTATCAGCTCTTTCTTAGTATTTAGGTTATCACAAGCCATACCTCTACATCATCTTCACTCTCATGATGCTTCAACACATGATGAATATATTATCATGCACAATTTGCAAATAAACCCCTCAACTTGGGTAATTTGCACTTTAGTCCAAAACAAGCAAAGTATTGATTTCAACAATATTCAAAAGAGACTAAAATTGCAATATAAGTTCCTCTTGAGCCTTAAATACTTTTCAAAGACAAGAGCATACATATAATCACTTTTATTAAGTAAAACACCTAGGGTTAATTCATAACCCAGGTCAGGGATGTTACATGAGGCACACACTAGACACCCATTTTCCTTTTTTTGTTTTTTTTCCAAAGAAATGCCAGCCAAACATGCTTAGAAGCCTCTAGAAGGCATGGTGTCCACTTGGCGCGTGCCCCTGTCGCCTCTTGACTTGGTAGAGGCTCCACTTGAACTATAACCCTAGGTAATTCACAACCACTCACAAGGGATAGAGTTTAAGAGGTTAAGGGAAGAGGCGAGCCTTCAGAAACTCAGATCTCACATCCATGCTATTATTTTGGGAGAGGCTAACACATTAAGAGAGGATATTAGATCCAACCAACTATAACTATCCTTCTCCACCTCTAGAATCAAGAGATAAAGAGAGGAGACGTCCATCCTCCACCCTATACGGAATAAAAGAAAGGTAGTTTGAGTCTAACAACCATGTAGGTAACTCTCCTACCCTTTTCCAAACCCAATATAGTGTGATCATATGAGCACCTAATGTTCATGGTCCTCGATATTATATTATTAAACATAATGTATCTTTTGCATTTTGTTCTTTGGTCATTCTACACCATTTTGCATACGTAAGGCCATTTATGAAACAAATGTAACAAACCTTGTCAGGTTTGCAATACCGAACATTGTAGTGGAGGTTCTTAACTCCTTCTCCACGTGTAACGTAATGCTTTACCCTTCTTTGATTAATCAATTGTGTTACCCACCTACTTTCTAAAGACTTTTGTAGTTTTCCTAATTTTCTTTTAACATGGTGGCAACGTTGATTCTATTTCTTTTTTTCAGACCCATCTATCGATGTCAAACCATACAATTTTCTTATTCCGAAAATCTCACTAAAACTATTGTGGTGACTCCAATAGAATTTTAGCATCATAGGCTAAACATCCCAACAAAGTCTAAGTTTTGTTCGAGATAGATATCTTTTTGTTTTGTTGAACCCAAAAATCTTTTTTGGTGGACTAACTTGTGTTTTTATTAGTAGGGATATATATTTTTGATGATTTTGGCATACATGAGGAGGGCAGGATGAATATGAGGTTCTTCTCTTGACTTGAGTAAAAAAAAATCCAAGTTTCGTTTTGTTTGTCAGGATTTTAGTTAAGGGTGTGTGTCGCCTGTGTGAACTGGTGTATCCATATTCTACTATTTTATCTATACCTTTTCTCTTCATAAGAAGAATATTTTTGGACCCAAGAAATAGGGTGTTTGCCTTGCATACACCACCCTAAGGTATTTTCTTTTTGGTCTATGATTTTATCGATGAGTATAATATTTATAGCAACCTTTTCTTGAATGTACGTCCTCATGCATGGATGGGGTGATTGGATCAATGATTGGAAGAATTGCTTATGTAATTGTGTGCCCTAACCATCAAGGATAATTGGATATCGAAATATTCAATGGGTATTCCACAACCCAATGTTTCCATGCTTTGTCGCATGTTCTTGTAGGAAATTCTGAGAGGGGATGAGAAGTTGAAATGATCGGATATTTGAGCAAACTGGGGGTTAGTTATACAGACATGATCGTTTGGGGTCAATGGTGGTCATACTTAATCTTATTACATATTAAAGGTTATACATCCTCATTACATGTCTTCCTTCTAATAGCACTAAGATCACTTTCTTCCCCAACTATTACAGGATTACTTTTATTTTTTTAATTTTTTTTCATTTTTCTGTAGTTTCCACTAGTGATGTCAGTTTTTTTTTGCTCAGTAAGCCCTTCCACCTTTATTGAGAAAGAATGAGTTACATAGTTCAGATATACAGGGAAAAGACACCCTATACATCCACTATGGGAAACAATGGCAAACTATCTACACAGAGAAATTATATCTTTAACATAATCACAGCAACTTTTGGTATCTCTAATTCTGTCTCTAAAGATCTTGCTGTTCCTCTCTAGCCAGATAGCATGTATAACCGCTAATGTACCCAGCTAGTGCTTGTTTAAGCTGTTCAGAACACAGTCCTCCAGCTTCCTTGGAATCACTTCAATGCAGTAGTACTCCTTAGCTTCTTTCCAAAGTTCCTTAGCAAACGGACACTCAAAAAAGAGATGCTTGCCGGATTCAGTACTTTCTTCACACAAAGTACATCTAGAGACCAGCTGTAAACCGTAGCTTTGAAGATAGTGCACAGTAGGTATCCTACCCAAGAACAACTTCCAAGCAGTAAGAAAAATATTTCTAGGATGATTGAACCTCCAAAGCTAATTAGTCCAGTAAGGAATAGGATTTACTTTCCTAACAATCTCCCAAGCATCTTTAATTCTAATAGATGTTTTGCCTTTAACAGTTATACTATCTTTGGAATGGAGTTGGATATTCGAATTAGAAAGAAACCTATTAAGATCATCAAATCTTCTCTTCGCAGGCACAAACCACTGACCATCTTTAATGATGTTAGTGAGCAACCCAAAGCTGCCAAACCTAGTCCTCATGATATTCTTTTTATCAATATAATCACTGAGGAGTTTATTACCAGGGGTCCAGGGATCTTTCCAGATCCTTATACTACAACCATCACCAATGGTAAAATTGATCAAGGGGAGCAAGTAGCTTTTTTGTTCTAAGATATGCCTCCACATCCAGGAGCGGTAACTCTTCAGACCACAAGACTAGAAAGTTTCCTTAGATAGGTACTTCTCATTGAGCCACTTTACCCATAAGGTGTCCTTTTTGGAAGCCAAATTCCAGGCATTCATTAGCAGACCATCCCTGTTTGTATCTTCCACTCTTCTAATACCCAAACCCCCTCCTTCTTGGGTCTACAAACATGGCACCATTTAACCATATGAATCTTCTTTTCCATATTTGGGCCTCCCCACACAAAATTCCTACAAATGGTGTTAATTTGCTTCATAATGTACGAGGGGAGAGGAAACGTCGAAGACCAGAATAGGTGTAGGGAACTGAGCATGGATATCACCAGCTCCACTCTACCTCCAAAGGATAGAGACTTCATCTTCCAGTTCTCCAGCTTCCTTCTAATCTTATCAATAAGAGGTAAACAAAATGAACTTTTAAGCTTGCCACAGAACAAAGGTAGGCCCAGGTACCTCATAGGAAAGCACCCCCTTGCAATGTTAAGAATAGAAGAAATTCTGTATGTATCCACACCCCTGCTACAGAACACATTTCTCTTATCAACATTCATAACCAGGCCCGAAGCCTTTCCAAAAAAATCAATAAGCTTTCTAACATGAACATCATTCTTCTCACCCCCTTTAGTAAAAATCATAACATCATCAGCAAACAAGATGTGTGAGATATTAGTATCGCCAGCTTTAATCAGATTTATAGTCCCTTCCTCCACAGCTTTATTCATCATGGCAGTGAAGCCTTCCATGGCGATAACAAATAAGGAGAGAGCAAGAAGATCACCTTTTCTGATACCGTTAGAAGGATAGATCACCTGAGAAGGGCACCCATTTACCAGCACATGCATGCTAGACGTAGACATAATAGTATGAATCCATTCAATCCAACAGGAAGGGAAGTTCATCTTCTTTAAAACTTTAAAAAGAAACGACCACCTTATAGAGTCATAAGCCTTAGTAAGATCAGCTTTAATACACATCTTATCTCCCCCATTAGTTCTATTGAAATCACTAACAAGCTCATTAGACAAAAGAAGGGCATCAAAAATATTGTGACCTTTAACAAAAGCCACTTCATTTTGGCTTATAAGAGAGGGAAGTACAGCCTGGAGTCTGTTAGAAAGGACTTTAGAAATAATCTTATACAAGAAGTTACACAGAGCAATAGGTCACCAATCCTTAATGCAGCTGGCCTCTTGTACTTTAGGAATGAGGGTAATATAGGCTTTGTTGATTTCTTTTAACATTCTGTTGCTACTAAAAAAATTCTGGACAGCCAAATTTACCTCTGTACCAATGATATCCCATGTATTTTTGAAAAAATGCCCATTTAAGCCATCAGGGCCTGGTGCACGATCCCCATCAGCCTCCTTGATCACTCTATCAACTTCTTCCTTGGTAACAAAACCCCTCAACATATCAAACTGGTCAGTAGAAATAGAAGGTAGCTTCCAATCCTCATCCGAAGGAGTATCTTCATCATCCGAGTACTTATTGAAGATATCATTATAGTATCTATGAATATGCTCAGAGATATCATCCTCCTCATAACTAATCTCTCCATTTATATTCATACATCGGATGTGATTTCTAGATGCCCTGGTTTTGATATTATTATAAAAGAAACTTGTGTTTTTATCTCCCAGTTTTAACCAGTTAACCCTGGACACCTGTTTAGCAAAAGATTCTTCTAATTCAACAGCCTTCAAGGCTTGTTCTCTTTTCTCATTAGCATACTCCCTCAACCACAAATTGTCAGTATTCATATCTGCAGCCTTAGCTGCTTCAGTAGCTTCAAACTCCATAACTTTGGCACGATCAGGGATATTACCAAAAACCTCTTTGTTCCACTTCACCAACTTTCTTTTAACATTCTTCATTTTTTTGATAATTCTGAACATAGGGCAACCATCCACTTTAATATTCCAGGCCTCTTTAACAACATCTTTGAAATCGGGGTGTTCAGTCCAGGCATTAATGAATTTGAAATAACTCCTTCTTTTTTTAAGATTTTTGCCAAGTCTAACAACCACCTGCCTATGATCACTATAGATAGTACAATGAATGTCACTCCACTTGTCTTTAAAAACATTGTTAAACTCACCGTTAAACAACACCCTATCAATCTTAGAAAGAATGAGGTTTTCTCCTTTTTGTCTATTATCCCAGGTATAGAAAGCCCCTTTAAGCTCCATTTCCATCAAGTCAGTATGAACAAAGATATCATTGAAATCATTCATAGCTTTAACAGAGTAGAAACCTTTGCCTTTCCTTTCATTGGTGAACCTGATAGCATTAAAATATCCAATCAAGATCCAAGGATCAAGCATACCACTATGAAGACTTTTAATATCATTCCAAAGATCTATTCTTTTCCTTTCTTCATTCTGACCATACACAACAGTAAGATAGAAGATACAATCTTTATATTCAACACAATAGTGAATAAGCTGATCATCTTCCTTCACTTTCAAGATCTTCACCCAATCCTGGTCCCAAAGAATAACTATCCTCCCCAAAGGGTGAGCCATGTGATTATAACACCATTGCTTGTTATTCCAGATTCTTTCGATCACCTTTACAATCTTTTTATACCTCACTTTAGTCTCAATTAGAATATTGATAGCAAGCTGGTATAGATTGATGATTTCCTTCAATTTCCCCTGGTGTCCTGGTGCATTCAAACCACAGACATTCTAGGCAAAAACACCAAGATTGTCACCCATTAAAATGATCTTTGACTAGTATCCTGCCAGCCTCAGTCACCTGCCCTTTTTCAATTTCATCCCCCAGCAGGTCGAACATATTCACAGATACATCACTCACAATCTCTTTAGCAAACGATACACTTTTGTTGCTTCTCTTCTACTGATTTCTATTTTTCCCTGTCACAGTAAGAAACCCCTCTTTATCCTTTAGTTGTTTTTTGAGGTTTAGTTTACTATCAAGAACACCACCCATTTCTGCTGGTATAGAATAGCTATTAGAACCATTATTATTCACCATTGGAATTCTACTACCTTGACTGAAGGCTCCTCCAGAGTCCTTTCTGCTTGGAACACTACCTCCAGAACCCATTGATGATTCTTTCACCAGAGGGGATATGTTACTCTCAGGAATAGGGATTCATCTTTCCCCTTTGTTCTCAGCTTGTACTATACAACAACTATCCCCATTACCAACACTTTGATTCACTTGCACATTCAAATCTTCCAGACTATTATCAGCTATATCAGTGCAAGCCTTGTCTCCCTGAACAGCCTTGTCAGTAGAATCATGCACGCCTTCCGCAGAGACATCCTATACAGACTCAGGAACAGAAGATACCTGATTCTTGGGAATCCATTCCTTTCTAGTAGACAAATCCGAACACGATCCTAACTCATGACCAAAACAGTTGCATTGCGTGCAGATTTCCGGGATCCATTCATATAGCACTTCAATGACATCCTGATGCCCTTGATCGCTGCACAAGACAATCTCCTTAGGGAACGAGCAGCTATTAGAAACGACGACCTGGATTCGGGAAAAATCTAGTCTAGCCATAGCTTTGGTAGCAAAAAAAAAACAGAGAGGCCTTCCTATGAAGCTTCCCAGTAATCCTAGCATCTCACCGTCCCAGAATTCCAGAGGTAGGTTCGGGAACCTGATCCACACCAGAATCTCCGTCAATTTCTACTTCTCTAGGGGCTCTCCTAACTCCCATTTCTTCAGAAGCAATGGCTTACCTTCTACAAACCACGACCCACCCTCAACAGTAGTTTTTAAGTCCTCTTCCTTGAATTTGACTATGAATAAGCTTTTATTCCTTGGAATAATTTTGAAAGGGGCTTTAGGTTTCCAAACCATCTCAAAGTGCCACACCAGGGTCGGCCAGTGAGGCTTCAAGCCGACAATGTATCCAGCTGCCGAATTACTCCATTTCTTCGCAATATCAATCGCCTTCTCCCGCTTGTACCTCAGCTCCCCATCTACAACCTCTGGTCGGGTTTACTTCAGTGCAGTGTTCTCCCTTTGCTTCATATATGCGAACAACTCCATCCAAGCCCACTCAGATCCAACGACGCCAACATTCTCCTTGATAGATTTGGAACGAGGACCCGTCGGGAGGGGATTCTGAGGCCGTCGCCATGGACCATCCGAGGTTCTCCCCACCATCGCCCCTCCGTTCACCCTTTCTATTTTTTTGAACGCTCTCTCCATCCTCCTTTGTCCATGTCAATTTTGTTAACACTTCTAAAAAACATAAATATATAAATAAATAAAAAGTACAAAAAAATTATCGGCATCCATGGAGAGTAAGCCCCATCCCTGTAACTTATAAATGGATGGAAATGGCATGGTTGTTGATTATATTGAAGAAAGTTTATTCAGGGCATCAATGGTTTATTATCTAATTGTTATTTTAAAGGATGCTTATAAGAAATGTTTCTTGACAAAAATTACATGTAGTAAATTACGTTGATGTTTCACATTAGTTATTTTTGGACAAGTATTATGTGATCTAAGTGCCCTCACATCACCTTATTATTAAAAAGAGTTAGTTTTTGGGTTGTAAAATTTAACACATTGTCCTCACACTCACCCCTTCCCGTGGTGACACATACAAAAGCACAAAACTTACATTGCAAAACCCAAAGAAACCATGACATCAATAGTGGCATGGATATCTAACAAGTGGGATAATCCATAGCGTAGAACATGCCCACTCCTCGTACCAACAATTACATGCAATTATTGTGATCATGAGGTATATTGAGGGAGATACCTAGTCTGGTGAACCCAAAGACCTATGTGGGAATGAAGTATATTGTACCCATTGAGGATATATGGACATCCATTTTCACCCACTACATGTACAAGTAAAAAGAGGTTGGCAATATATTTGTTAAATTTCTCCAGATAAAAAGGTGAGACACTTATTTTATGAAGTACATACATAAAGCATAATAACCTTTTTTATAACTCAACACAACATCAAAATGCCCCTTTTTTGGAAAATCCAAAATATGTTCTATATGATGCCAAACTTAAACTCCTTGGTAAAATGTTTGTCGAAAACCTAAGCTACATCAAGACTTGATAAGTAATTATCTCAGTAAGCCCCTTTTACAAAACCCAAGATAGTATGGAAATGATTCTGAACTTTTGACTCATTGGTAAACCCTTTAACAAAGTCCAAGATAACGACAAAACCCTGTCTAAATTTTGAACCATTGTATAACCTTCATAACTTAATGATTTTAGTAAAACCATTTCTAAAACCCAAGATAGCATCAAGATGCCACTAAACTCTCAACCCCTTATTAAAACATTCTTTTTGAAAACCCACCATGTAGTTGAAATGTTGTTGAAATTTTGACTCTTGGTAAAACCCCATATTTTCAAAACCAAATTAGGTTGGTGATTTTAAATTTGCACCTATTGGTAAAACTATTCTTAAAACCCAAGCTACATCAAAGTTTCATAATGATTGGTTAAGTAAGTTTCTAACATCCAATTAGGTTGGATATTCCACTTTCCATTTTTTTTGTTATAACCTTTTTCAGAACTTTGGATGCATCATGCCTACATAAATGCTTGACCTTGTTCAAAAAAATGCAAAATCTAGGAACTATTTGTGGTGTAATTCTATATTTCTGATTGAGTGCCTGTTGTTGTAATTTGAAACCCTGAGTTGTTTTAAACCCCTAAAATGAACTGGTATGGCCCTTTGGATGCTGAGAAGAACAATCCTACTTAAAAGCTAAACATCATGCTAACATGACTAGTAAAACTTGGTAGCATGTTAAAGAATAGATTCAAAATAAGAAATAAGCGCTAAGTTTGTTTAAGAAACAAGAGTAGATATAATATCAAAATGTCCTAACATAAAAAATATAAATGACAACCATTTTCCCTCCTTTTCCTAATCCATGGTGGGGAAGATTCAATAATCTTGATTTTGATTCACGGTCACTCCCGTATAAGGCCCATAGAGAATGAGGACTACATTTCACATACCATTTATAAGAATGGAAGGAAGTAGATACGACATAATCCATTAAAAGGGAACCTCACACCATGATCTAAGTCATACACATGTGACGACACACTTAATTAAACCATTTGAGTATTTATCCATCAGAGGATGACTACAACCTTCTATATATGTGTAAGGATATCTAGTCAAATATCAAAAGTCCCGTGGGGTAACTCATAAGGGGAAATGATCTAACTCACTTGTTAGGATGAATGCATATAATTCAAGACTATTTGACTAAGATTCTGATCCCTACCCATACCTTGTGATTCAAGGGTAGATTTCCCCCCACTTTTAATTCTTTCTTTTATTCCTCAGCCAAACATGAGAAAGAGTCAAGAATGCCAATATCATGCCCTTGCATGCATGAGGCAAAATGTATTTCTACATTTTCTTGATATGGAAATTTAAATATCATTCCTTACTCTCACACAAAGGGAAATTTTTAATGTTGTAAAATTTTACACTTCATATCAAAGTCCCTTTTTTGAATGGGGTATTAATATGTTTGTCGTCTCTTTTAGGATTGTAAACTCCAACACTTATGTACAGAGTGTTGCAGGTACTTTCACCTTGGGGCCTATGACTAATAGCCTACCTCATAGACGAAGCCATTATGAAATCCATTCAAGTATGCATCTAGAGCCATCTTAGAACATGTATTTGGAGCTAATCCTCAGATCATGCCCCATGACATTTATAAACCAATCTTCCAATATGAATTTCCAGATTCCAAGTAGAAGGATGAAGACTAACATGCCTTCTACTGACCCCTCTTTGAAAAACTCATTCTTGAATAATATAGAGCATCAAACTATACGACCCCTACCTTCATGCCTGAATCAATTGACCCTATTGTTGATAAATCAAAGGGATATATTCCAGTATTGGGTCAGATAACTTGAATAGTAAACAAGTCAATGATTCCTTTTCTACAAATGATTTTAGGAATCCTACTTTCTCTAATGGGTGGTATTAATGAATATTGTATTATATACTAAATTAACTATTAGGTGTAGGAAAATATGAGCATAGAGAAAGGTAGTGGAAAAAAATTATCTATCTGTATTCCAAATAACAACAAGATTGCATCAACTATTATGAAATCAAAAAGATGTTTTAATAAGTTTATATCTGGTTCTAGAGCAAGTCCAGTGACTACAACTCGTTGAAGTGAAACTATCTAATAGCTGCTCTTGGATGGTGTTTGTGCAACTCCTGGTCTTCACCATGGATAGTAGCTCAAACGACGTCTATAGCAGCTCCTAGTCTCACCACTGATTGTAGGCTGACGTTGTCCTCCTAGCAGTAGACAACATCCTCCTCGTCTATAGGAAAATCCACACAGACCAACTAGAACACCTGTTGTTCTAGTAGAATAGACAGGAAGGAGTTGTCCCTCCCATTGGTGTACTTGACACCAATTTTCTCTCCCACAATTGTTTCTTCCTTGACATCCATCCCTTTAGCGGGTAGGATTTTTTCTCAAATTGTCTGTTGGTTACCATAACTAGAGAGGACAAAAATTGTCAGAGGAAATTGAGTTGTGTTATGGGAAGCCCTAATTACCCCTATATTTATAGGAGGGGTTAGGGTCTGGGTTCCCAAGCTATGTGGGATTGGAAGGGACTGAAAGATCATGAATTTTCACAATCTACAAAGCCTAAAATGGTCAGTTGGCAACCGAACAGGACGGTTCACACGCGAGCCGATTGGTTCACACCCCAAAATTGGTTGTTTCACCTATTTTCTAATCACATATGAATTTGGGAAAATCATTTCCAATTAATGTTAAACATTAATTCTTGTACCAATCAAATTTAACAAGTGAAACGATCAACTTTTCTCATGATTTTGGGAAAGCTACTAGAACCTTCAGTTGGCACAATCGAGCCGATCGGTTCACCAGGTGAACCAGTCGTCTCACCCATTCTAAGCCAATCAGTTCACCCAGTGAGATGATCAGTTGATGCCTAATTCATGTATAAATCAACAAATTCAATTATAATCAACCTGACACTCCAAACGGTCATCTCAACACTTAAGCCAATCAGTTGGTAGTTTGGCCAGCTAATTTGTTGCTTGAATTGAGTGTCCAAACACTTTGGTAATCAATCCAATCATTATTCATGATAAATATTCTCTTCAAGATGAGTTCCTATGTATGTGACCCTATAGGTCCCATATCGCATTGGCAGTGAATGTCTATAACTAACTTATGACATCACAAGTAGAGAGTGGTGCCTAGTCACACTTCAGTGCTACCCAAGTGAATGGAAAGTTGGAGAACAACTTCAACCTACAAACTGTGTAAGGTGTTGCAGTGATTGTATAATTCCTTTTTCTCTGATATCCAAAATGAACTTGAAGCATGGAATTATCATCCTCTCAACATTCAACCCATGTTCCTTGAACCAAGAGTAGACTTTCTGAGATATATGTGACCTCAATATCATATATTGATTTACATGTGCATGCACATGCATTTCTCAGTCTCGCTTATCAAGTGGCCATGATATCAAACTCTATTAGGAGGGACACATCCCATCTACATCACTCATAGTCAGTCCCCATGTGTCACAACTACCCAATCATCACCTTTATGGAAATCCTTATTTCAGGGTTATGTTTGATGATGTCAAAGTACACCGAATGACATGTGATGAGTGTAGTGACTTTAGGTATAAGAATCACAATCACTAGCATCAGCATGAGAGATGACTATGACAACCAATGATGGTTTTGATGTGTTACTCTCAAGGTGGGTCTGTCTGATACACTATTTTGTAACATGTATATGTGTGCTTGGTTTGATATACCATATCATGACTAATGACATTCTATCATTAACCAATTTACACTCTAGTCTTGTGTGTTACTAGTGTATATTTTCCATCCACAGTAAAAACTGACTAGGGACATAATAGGAATATACATACTCTTAGCATTCATATGATCTCATCATTCAAGTCACATACTTGAAGACATGCATCATTGAGTATTGTCATTCTTTAGATATTCATAATGTTTCCTCATTATCTCATAATTGGGTGAAATAGAAGAAATTGGAAGCTGGCCTTTATGACTATTATTAATCAAAACTTCTTGATATATACCATGCCAATCATCATATGATTGGCTCTTTGGGAATACCTTACAAACATTAAGTGTGCCAATAATGAGCTCACCATGGCCCAAATATCCCAGTTGAATGCCAAGCATGCATCATATGTTTCTAATACTACTTGTGGTGATATAAGATCAATCTATTGGTGCAAGGTTCAAAGATTCAGACACTAGAAATTGATCCAGTTAAAGGCTCTACATGTAATGATGAACCACCCAGGAAGAAGAAGGGGAAGGACCCAATAGTTTGCAATTAATGATCACTCCTCCCTTAACAACAACATCATAGCTCCCTCTATGTATGTGTTTCTGATCATAACCACATGTTTTTCTACCAACATGAGTAATAATGTTGATGCTTCCTGGTTCCAAGTCACCCTTGCCCACACCAGGACCATTCAAGAACTGTCTTAGGTCATGCTAGAATTATTATGAAATCAATTTGAAAGATATATAGGTTGAAAAGAAAGGATTTCAAGTTTTTTGGGATTTTTTCTTCTTCTGATATGTGCACCTACCCATGAACTTTAAGGTCCAGAAGTTCTCATAATACAAGGTGCGTGATATAAAAGTTCAATACATATATTACTCAAACACGGTCAAATTCCATGATGTAGACAAGCCGTAATTACACTTTCTAAAGGCCACTTAAAGGATCAGTTGTGGCATGATACAACCAACAAAAACTAGAAACATTGATATCCTAGGTTGATCTACTTTTATTGAGTAGTACACACAAAACATAGACCAACTCCAACCAAAGAAGACCCCAAGGCCCTCATGCAAAAGGACAAGGAATCCTTTTCTCGATTATCTCAAAGATGGAGGAAGCTAACCACATATATTAAAAAAAAGTCGACCAACATGGAAGGCATACATATGGTCACCAAATAAGATTCCCCACTGATATTATCCATGTTTACATTCTATTCAAGTAAATTATTTGTTGACCATATCGAAGACAATACTAATATAAAAATCACACTCACCCAAGGGGTTTACAAGAACATCATGCTCACCTTCAATATTACGAACAAGACTAGGACTAAGGTGGGTGTAAAATTCCCATCTATGACTAATGGTTCTACTGCCATCATGGAACGCCTACATAAAACAAAAAGATACAACCAACCAAAAATGTTGTAGTGACCTCCCCTATGTTGACGATCCCTGAACAACAAATAATGGAAGCTCAACAAGGGTGGAAATACCCTCCCTTGAATTATTGTAGTGGGTGGCATTATTCTCTCCCATTCTGATCATTAGTAGAACAACTTATGTCTCCAACCACAACGACCTTATTCCTGATAGTGTCCAACTAGATGACCCCTCCAAGGACACAATTCAACTGATCTTTGCCTAGACAAGTTCCATGTAGATTCACTCCTCTCGATGACACCTACACCCTACTATTCTCCAAAATCCAGTATGTTCTTAAATTTATGATACAACAACCATTCCCAAACTACTCCCAAATAACTGAGATCATACAAAATTATGTGAGTACCACCGATCTCCATCCCACCTCATAGATTAATGTCAAGCCTTAATTCATGTTGATCAAGACCTCATTGACGACAACATACTTGAGATGATTCAGGAATTCAACACAATACATACTATTGTGATGATTCTGGGGATCTCCTCAACACCTCACCAACCATTCAACCTCTAAATTTCCTTAAGGAATTGGAGAATCCAAGTTTTGCATGATGAATGGGGAAATTATGAGCTTTCCTTCTCTTCTAAAGAAATATGGGATGCTAATGATGGTTGGACTAGATGTATATGATATGAAGGATCCCTCAAGGACATGATTTGACTTCTGACAAGAATAAACAAAAGCTCCTTAGTATACCTTATAGCCTACCCATAATAAGTACTAGATATGAAGTAGGTAGAGCATCAATAAGAGTGACCACATGCAGAACCACACCCTGAGAAATGACCTCCCCTGACTTAGCAACTTGTGCCACAAATGAGGACCTATTATTGACCAAAAATTTCTCATAATATGATCATATCAAAAGAAGTCACGGTCTTAACAGTATACTGATGTGAGGTCCTCATAGAACTATGGGAAAACATGCAATATCTAGAACCAAATGGTCCTCCACCTCATATGAAGAAGAACTAAAATCCTCACACCTTCGTTGCATACACCAACTTGAATGTCATAAAATAAATGAGTCAAGGTCCCATAGAAGGATCTCGTTTAATACAAAGAAGTCAATCCGTATTCTTTTGGCTACTTAGAAAAATTCATTATTTTGGAACACACTAAATTTTGTTGGGGCCATCAAAGTGCCTGGTCAAAGGGGAACATCATCAACAAGGTAGACGATAAAGACTACTATAGCCCCCTTCAACACATATCAAGATTCTTGCAACAACACTAACTACATCAACTATGTCATGTACTATCATGGATATGTTCTTACCCTAATCTTAATCCAATGGCCTATATAGTGGTAAATGGATTGAAGCACTCGTCTCTAAACTGACCGTTGAACATCACATACACATGATACTTGAATATTAAGTAAAATTTTCACATAATTTATTGAATGACGTATAAGGTTTATGACATTACTCCTAGGTAAACTTGGAAAGATACAAGATAGAACTATCCTCACAAAACAATACAAACCCAAACAAGATGAACCCTCATGATTTGGTGGAACTTGTCTATTCTTGATTTTTAGAGTAATCGAGTGAAGATGTGGATCTATTAAAACTTTTATGAGTTACCCTATTTACCTAATAGGGAAAGATCAAGAGACACGATCAATGTAAATGCACAGGTACACTGCCAGTGAAACCTATGGAATTACATAATAAGATATACTCTTGGAATATACAAAATAAAAGATGAACAAACCTTAAATAAATTAAAATTCTTTAATAAAACCCAACATATTTCATCGTCATTTTCCATTTTACATTATTATGGACACTATCTCCTCTACCACCTTGGTTTGAGGATATTGAAGGTATTGAACCCTATTTACACCCAAAGGTGATGGTTTTTTTACCACCACATTGGATCCATTTACTACACACATAGGTTCAAATCTTTTGTTTTTAAGGTACATTAGGCCCTTCCATATCCCTAGGTGAGGGCTTTCTTGTACCCAAGCCTAAAATCCTGGCTACATCGACTAGTGAGCATCTATTTGCATGTTGAATTATGATATCAACGCATGGTTGATTTTGTTACTTTGTGATCAAGGTTCTTAAAATATATTTATAATTGGAAAGACAAAACATCATATCACAAGAAGTCACTTAGTTCAAATAAGTTATACTATGCCACTATAAGAGACTTATTCATAACATACAACCATGAAATGCCATATGCAAGTCAAAAGAAAAGGATGTTTCAAACCAAGAATATTAATGGCGATCAATTTATTAATCAAAATATTTGAGAATGTATACAAGCTAGGGTTTCATTAAAATAGGTGTACATAATTGATTCAATAGGTGAATCTTCATTTTGGAGATTGTCATAGGGTTATTGATCTGGAATATATTAGGAGTGAGAAAAGTCAAGGTAATTAAATGTTAAAAGAGTCATGAGACTCATATTGTGCTAAAATGTGAATTACCACATCCTCCTCAAGAGGAAATTTGTCCCCAAAATCTAATATCTCCAAAAAATCCATGTGCCTCACAACCCACATCACTCTTCTTAGCATCATAATCATTAGATCAGATATAGGCTAGTCTCCTAGTTGACAATTTGATTTCACAATCAAGATGATCAATAAAAAGATACTAGATTTTGATTTTTGAAACTTAGTAGATTTCAAAGTCACATATACATGGATAGTGATGAACCAATAGGAAAATCAGAGGTTAAACCTCATGATTTTCAAGATCAGATAAGGTATTAGAGTTTCATAAATAATTTATAATTTCGTTTGTTCTCCCATTGTTTGTTTACATGCTTGACATTGGAAGCCCATGGAGGAGGTTGATAGTGGAATTGGTATCTTAAATGTCCTCATTACTTGTAGTAAAAACAGAGTGGATTCCGATGACATCATGGTCTGAGGTGCCACTATCCATAATTCAAACATATGTTTGGTTGTGGTCCTTACTTGTTCTTTTGATTAGGTCCATTATGATAATTCAGAGCTGGAGGGCTTCTGAGTGATTTTTGTCTGTGTTCTTGTTTCTATAATAATATTATTCTTAGGATTAAAAGGCACAACATTTTCCATCCCTAGATAAGACATATTTGGAGTTTTACCCTCTCCCAATATAGGTACCCTTCATCTTCAGGGCATGCTTAAATTCATCATGGAAAGTGGCATGTCTGGTAGAGGCAAAGAGTTTGTAGAGCCACATTGAGTCTACCAACATAATGGTCCAACTTCTCCTCATGAGTCAAGTTCTTGGAACTATGATCCAAGAGGTAGAACTATTAGATGTATTCATATATAGTGGAGTCACCTTGACTATGGGCTAGGACCTATTTCGTCTTTTCCTTCAACTTAGAGCTAGGCATGAAATAGACAATACAAATAGGGTGAAAACTTCCCAATTCAGTGTCATCATCACCTATGAGCGCGTGTAATTTTTCACCACAGTTTGGGTGCACCCTTTAGCTGGTAGGGGTAAAGGTCACTTTGTTGTTACAAGGAACCCAACACTATCAAGGTGCTTTCTTTGGAAACTATCCATACACCTCATTGTCTGAAATGTCTTCTTTATCTTCACAAAAAAGGATTTAGGGCTCAAATTTATAGACATCAATAACGGTGACATGATTCTAGTTACTGATGTAGATTCATGTTCTAGCTAAGTATTTTATGGTGTTTGACATGTTGATCATAGAATCCATGAGTATTTTATTACGTGCCTCCCAAACATCACCTTTAAGGGGTTTTCTCGTCCTTAATGTTCAACCCCTTCAGGCCCCTTACATCTTTTCACACATTTTCCATTATCCATTCCTTTTCTAGTATCTTTCTTAGATTATTTCTCTGTCTTGGATTTTTTTTCTATTTCCTTTTCTGCTTTGTTTTCCTTCTCAACTTCCTTTTCCTTTTATTTTTTAGCTTCCTTCCTTTTGTTAAATTACTTCTTCTTATCCATCTCTTACTTCTTATCAACCTTCTACTTCCCATCCTTTTTAGTTCCAGAAGGTCCTGCTCCTTGAATTGTGGTTCTTTTGAGCCATCTACAAGATACTTTGTAATATGAATCCATTTAGAACATATGTTGAGTCAAAAGTATATGGATCATAGTATTATTATTAATCCATGTTTTACAAATTCTAATTCACATTTTTATTATTTCCCATGCTACTTAAAACCATGAGTATATATATCAAGTCAAGATATCTTACAAGAGAGAGAAAAGATGAGGATTCACCCTACTTCAATCTAATGGATGGTTTTAGGGTATTCATCAAAGGAAAGATGAGATGATGGAAGACTCTCTAAAGTTATAAAGGAGAACCTTTAGGTCCATTTTTGAATCAACTAAGTACAGGTAGAGAGGAGAACCTCAACCATTGTTGTGAGATCAATAGAAGGTGATTACTAACCAGATGCCTGACTTAGACACTTTAGTTTTCACCATGATGGACCTTTAGGGTAATTTTATTTAATCATAATGTACATGTTTTTTTTCTAGCTCTAATACCAAATGTCATAGATTGGTTTATGCCAATCGCAATTCCACTACCTAAACAGTGGTAAAGGGATTTAAGCACCCATATATGAGACACCCAAAAATCACACACACAAGATACATGAAGTTTAAATAAATTTTCTCTTAATTTATATACTGAACATATAACGTTTACAACATGGCCCAAGGGTGAACTTGAAAAGATACAAGATATAACTATCTTAAAAAAAATTACACAAACCCACACAATATGACCCCTCATTATTTGGTGGAATTCATCCATTATTTATCCTCAAAGTAGTCAAGTGAGTAAGTGGATGTATTAAAACCTTTATGAGTTATCCTATTTTCCTAATAGGTGGAAATCAAGGAACATGGTCAATGCAAATGCACATTATGTTGTTGGAAAAACATGTGAAATTGAATAACAAAATAGACTCTTGTCATATATAAAATAAGCAAGAGAATAAACTTTAAACTCTTCAAGAAATCACGACATATTTAATCACCATTTCCATTTTATAGTTATATCACAATTATCTCCTGTACCACCTATTTTCAGGATATTCAAGGCATTCAAGCCAACTCCACACTCAAAGGTGAGGGTTTTCTTACCACCACATTGGATCAATTACTACACCATAGGTGGGGATGATTATGCGTTTAAGGTACATTAGACACTTTCATCACCCCTTAGTGATGACTTATTTATAGCCATGCCTTAAATCTTGGCTACTCCCAGTGGTCTGGATCAATTTTTATGTTGAATGTTGATGTCAAAGTATAATGGATTTTAAGGCTCATGGGATCAATTTACTACTATTAAAACATCCAGAGTGCTCTGCTAGGGTTTGAGGAGTGCTGCTAGGGTTTATGCGTGGAGGCGCGCATGGCGGCCGTGGAGGCCGGGGAGGAAGGGGAAGTTTCGGGGGCTCTCGTCCGCCGGAAGCAACTGCTGGAGGAGAGGGATCAGTGTACGTATATATGGACAAATCTGAAGGAGGAGTAGGCGAATCGCAGCCTGTTGGCACTATGCCCATGGAGACCGGGGAGGCCGCCGCGACTTCGAGGGAACAAGGAGACACGGTGCAGGCGGAGTCGGAGGAACAAGGAGGACCGAAAGTAACTCCACCGACCGGGGAAGAAGGGACGCCGAAAACGGTGGACCTGTCCAATAACCCATTGATAACGGCAGAGAGGGTGAACAAACGGCAGGCACAGCAGGAAATTCTGAAGAAACTAGGGATAACTCTACACTATAATAGCAAAGGAGACGGAGGAAACGGTGGGGTGAGTCGTTCAACGGGAAGGAAGGAGGACACTCCGATGCCACCACAGTAGGAGGAGTTTCCGGAATTGCAGGCCGGAAAGACAACTGCACATGGCGCGTCCGGTGGAGAACCAAGGAAGCTTGTCTCGTACAAAGATGTAGTAGGGGACGGCGTAGAGGTTCGCAGACTCCCTTTCCTGGGGTTTGAGGATCCAAACGTAACCCTTGAGAAGAAGGATATCGTGTCGAGCATGGTGGAAGGGACACCAACGTTCGAGATTTCCAAAGATAGGTTTGACGAGTTAACGAAGCCATGGATGTTTGCGGTGGTCGTGAAGGTAGTGGGACGGAATATTGGCTTCTTAACCCTACAGGACAGAATCCGAGCGATGTGGAGACCTGCCGGAGCCTTCCGACTCATCGACTTGGAGGACAATTATTTCATCGTACAACTAACCAGAGAGGACGACTACCTAACGGCGTTAACAGGAGGACCGTGGCCAGTTATGGGATCGTACCTAAGCGTCCAGCCCTGGGACAAATCCTTCTGCCCATCCGAGGCGAACCCCAAGTTCATGGTAGTCTGGGTTCGCATACCACGATTACCGATCTTCCTTTATCACTCTCGGTTCCTGGAGGAAGTAGGGGACTCGATTGGCACCACGATCAAGGTGGACGCCAACACTGACCAAAAGAAGCGGGGGAAATTTGCTCGTATTGCGGTGAAATTGGATACGAACAAACCATTGATACCGGAGATAGTTGTACAAGGGGAAACGTACAAAGTAGAGTACGAGAATCTAACAAGCATTTGCATGTTCTGCGGCAGGATTGGCCATGGCGATGATACCTGCACTGATAGGAAGAAGGCAATCGAAGCCCAGGCGCAGACAGCAAAACAGAAGGAAGGAGAGGAGATTAGACCGCAGCCCTTGGGGAAATTCACCGAAACCCTACATGCGAAGGCCTTCGTAAGGAGGCCAAGGAAGGAGGACCAGCAAATCAAGAGAGGAGGGGTCCAAACCCACAACAAGTTTGACAGCCTGGACAGCCCGGAGGAAAACAATGGTGGGGTGATACCGGCGGAGCATGCAGGTCCAAAACCAGGCTATGAGTGGCGTCAGTGGAAAGCAGCAAACAAGAAGAAAAGACCAGTCGAGGAACAACGTCCCTCACAGACTACGTGGAGGCCTAAAGCGGCGACGACGAAACCAGCTGCAGTAAAACCGAACCACCAAGCAGTAACAATTGATGGCGAAGACACAGTGGTCATTCCAGACGTCGAGGAAGGCCATGAAGGCCTCAGATTCACAATGGGCAGTGTATTGAGGCCATTAAACCCGACCAACAGTCCATCCAAATCTGTTCGCTTTGGCGCATCCACAGGAGTCCATCTCCGCAATCGGAAGATCCTGAACTCGAAAGACCTAACTAAAAACGGTCCAAGGAAGAGGACCCGTCACATTGATCTTGAAGAAGGCAATGTATCGGGCAGTAGTGTCCCGAGCTCCTCCGACATGGTTACTTGATGATTATAGCCTCATGGAACGTTCAGGGTATCTGCGGAAGAGATACCCAAAACACGATTCGAGATTTATCTCAGCTGCATAGAATCGACATGTTCGCCATTCTAGAGACAAGGACCAGTGGCACCAAAGCTGATTCGATCGTCAGATCATTGGGATTCGATCAGTCCTTCCGGGTTGAAGCTACGGGGTTCTCTGAAGGTATTTGGGTGCTGTGGAGGAGTAGGCTGGGGGAAGTAGAAGTCATAGCGAGCCACAAACAGTTTGTTCATTGTCGCGTGAACAAGGAGTGTAGGGTGACGTTTGTCTACGCTAGCACAAAACAAGCGGGGAGACGACTGCTCTGGAGTCATCTCCAAACCATGGCTTCTGTATCTAATTCACCCTGGATAGTTTTGGGGGACTTTAATGCAGTGTTAAACGCGGATGAGAAGGTGGGTGGAGAACCTATTGTGTTGAGTAGTTGCACAGAATTCGCGGAGGGGCTCCGGAATGCAGAGCTCAAAGATTTGGGTGCATCTGGTCCCAGGATGACTTTCCGAAGGGGATGGCTTACGGAAAGACTAGATAGAGCAGTTGCTAATCACGCTTGGATTGACAAGTTTCCAGCAACTGTGGTGACCAATCTAGCTCGTGTTAACTCTGATCATGCGCCGGTGTTAGTATCCACACGGACGACAGTGCAGTAAGGAAGCCGCCGTCCAATGACGAGCATCAGGTGGAATACCAGAGAATCCTTCCCGGATTTTCTACAGAAAAACTGGAACATTTCTCTACCCTTTCATGACGCGATTAAGGTACTGATGGAAAAGTCAGTACGGTGGGATGTGGGAGAAAGGAGGAAGGACATGGCAAGGAAGCACAAACTTTTGGCTGATATTGGGAGACTGCAGGAGGTTGACGATGGTTCTCTCACGATGCAAGATAGGAACACTTTAGCCGATCGGCAACTAGAGTACAACGAGATGATCAATTCTGAAGCGGAGGAATGGAGACAGAGGGCGAGATGCGACTGGATGTCAAAAGGGGATGCTAATACTAAGTATTTTCAGGCCTTGGTTAAAGCTAAAAGGCAAAGGAATCTGATCACCAAGCTTAGGAACGATCAAGAAGATTGGGTAGAGGAGGAGGAGTTGAAGGAATTGGTGCGGGGTTACTTCTACGACCTGTTCACGTGTAGGAAGCAAAGGAGGGGCAAGGCTATGGAGGAGTATGTGGGGAGCTTTCCTCCACTTGTGGAGGCGGAACGGGTGAAGATGGGACATGCACCTAGCAGAGAGGAAACGAGAGGGGTGTTGTTGAAGATGAATCCTATTAAGGCGCCGGGGCCAGAAGGAGTGGATGCGGGGTTTTTACAAAAGAACTGGGATCGCTTAGGCGACTCAGTTTGTCTAATGTTATCTAAATGTTTTGCAGGTGATCCGATTAATGATGTGATGGTGAATTCAACTCTCATCTTGATTCCTAAAATGAAGACGCCGGAAAGTTGTAACAATCTGCGACCCATTGCTCTGAACAACGTCGGGCTGAAGCTACTTTCAAAGATCATCGTCGAGAGAATCAAGCCGTTTCTTCCACAGTGGATTGCGCCTGCACAGAGCAGCTTCGTGTCGGGAAGACGAATTACTGATAACATCATACTAGTCCAGGAACTGGTGCATTCGATGAAGGTGAGATTGGGAAAGCGGACAACCATGGCTATGAAGGTCGATCTTTCGAAAGCATACGACAGAATGGATTGGAGTTTTATCTATGATACGCTGAAGAGGACAGCCATACCACATCACCTTACAGAGGTTATCATGAACATCATCACGGCAGGGAACATATCCATACTCTGGAATGGAGCTTGCTTAGCACCGTTTAAAGCATCTAGAGGGGTGAGGCAAGGGGACCCGTTGTCCCCTTACATCTTTGTGCTATGTCTGGATAGATTGAGTTAGGCCATTGCGTTGGAGGAGCTAAGTGGCAATTGGGTTCCTTTGCGAGCTACAAGAAATGGGATTGGCATATCGCATGTTTGTTTCGTCGACGACTTGATTCTGTTTGGCGAGGCATCTACAAAGCAGGCGAAGATCATGATGAAGGTGATGCGGAGATTCGAGCGTGTTTCTGGACAAATTTTAGCAAAAGAAAAGTCTGCAATCTTCTACTCCAAAAATACACCTCCTCAAATCTGAAGGGCGATCACGAGAACCACAGGCATAAGGTAGACGTCTGATTTAGGGAAGCACTTGGGTGTACCAATCATACATGAGCGCACATCCAAGTCTATGTACCTTGATCTTATCAACAAGATTGAAGCCAGAATTTCATCGTGGGTCAATAACTCCCTATCGCTCGCGGGTAGAATCACCCTGGTTAAATCTGTTCTGAATACCATCCCCATCTACACCATGCAGTCTACTGCACTTCCTTTGGCGGTGTGCGACAATATTGATCGGGTGATCAGGACATTCTTATGGAAGGGAGCTGCAGGGCTCAAGGGTACCCATTCTGTGGCTTGGGATAAGGTATGTGCTAGTCGGCAGGCCGGCCGGCTTGATATAAAGTCCGCAAAATTACAGAATGAAGCTCTGTTGCAGAAGACGAGCTGGGACTATATGTCGCAGCGGCAGACTATGTGGAAGTCAGTCATGAAGGATAAATACCATCACAAAGTGAATCAAGGTGTCGTGGGAGCATCCAAGCTATGGAGGACGATTATTAACCTTAAATCAAAGCTTACTCCAGTTATAGGCAAGGCAGTACTATCTGGAGTACAGACGTCGTCCTGGTTCGATAAATGGGTAGGAGGTACTCATCCAAAGCTCAGAGAACAGATACTGATACCGGAAGAGTTGACGGATCTAACTGTGAGCTCTATGGTCAGCATGACCGGGGAATGGGATGCTGAATTTATTACAAAGTGGTTTGATAAGGATTCCGCACGGCAGATACTGGAGCTACCGCCGCCAGACCCGTCTGCAGGCGAGGATGAAATCATCTATTTGAAAGACAAATCGGGGCAGTTTTCTGTCAAACGTGCCTACAGCCAATTGCAGATGGAACACACCAGAAGCTCACCGGGAAGATGGATAAAACTATGGCAGCTCCGCATTCCTCAAAGAGTCAAAACAACATTGTGGCTCATGTCTCATGGGAGTCTTATGACTAATGAAGTGCGTGCTCTGAGAGGATTCACAGATGATTCGAAGTGTCCACATTGCCATAGGCATACAGAAACTGCTGTGCATGCACTCTTGGAGTGTACTGACGTCAAGGAAGTTTGGAGGCTCATTCAGAACACTACAGGTTTGTCCCTAAGCCATGAACGCACATTGGGAAACTGGCTAAGAGTAAATCTACGGAAGAGGAAGAACCAGCCTGACGCTGACACCTGGATTGCCATTGCGATGTGGAAGCTGTGGGGATTCAGATGCAGTATTGCGTTCCAGGAATCGCGTACCACTACAGTCGGCATGTTTAACAGTATCCAACAGGAGGTCACTCTTTGTAAGTTGGCCTTTGCTAAAGCACCAGAAAAGGAGGAAGACCAGCACCAGCCCGCTATTGAATGGACCGCACCGTCAGGTAACCAGGTCAAGGTTAATGTAGATGCTGCTGTGAAGAGGAAAAGGAAGGAGATGGCTACTGGTTTCGTCATTAGAGACCATGAAGGACGATGGCTGAGGGGAGGAGGAGATAAGGGCGCAACCCTAGACATCCTAGATGCCGAGTTCAAGGCCATTGACTTGGGTTTACAAGAATGTCGCAGGAAATGTAGTAGGGTTCTATTAGAATCCGACTGCGCCACCGCCGTGAAGATGCTAAATAATGCGATTGTCACCCCTGCTAAGTACAAAGCAAGGTGCTTTCATATAAGTAGGTTATGTAAGGAGTTCGTTGGAGTTACTTTTAAACACAGCAATAGAGTGTGTAATAAGGCTGCGGACTCCGCAGCCAAGTGGTGTCTAAAACAGAAGAACTCTTGTAGTAGGTGGAATCGATGTCCAAACTTCCTTTTTGACATGGTCAGGAAGGAAGCTACATCGAGCCACATGATGAGTAAGGAGTTGTTTGAGCCTGGTCTGTGGGAACAGGATGAATAAGATCTTCCCCAGGTGTCATAAAAAAAAGTATAATGGATTTTGTAAATTCATGTTGAAGGTTCTTCAAACATATTTATAATGGGAAAGATGTAATATCATATCATAAGAAGTCACTTAGTTCAAAGAAGTTACACAATGACAAGACAAAAGACTTATTCATAACATTAAACCAAGAAATACCATATGCAATATGATAAAAGGATAACAATCACATGTTAAAAGTAAGAGTCAAGATTGCACAAGTCAAGTTAGATTAGGGTCAAGGCCCTGATACATTGAGAGGTACACATTCATCAGTATACAACACATCAACGTGTAAGGGTCACAACGACAATATTAAGGTTTTTACCTCTCATTAATGATCTTAGGTGTGGTGTTTCATCCATGACCAAGATTCCATATTTCAAGTTTTCAAGACTAGAATCAAGTTCCAACATCATTTTCAATTACAAAATTGAGGGGTCATCCACACCTAGTTAATAATGGGCATTTACCCTAAACTTATTATAAAAAGGAGTCAACTAGTCATTACTAGAAGTTCAACAGTCAAGTCTCACAATGGATTTTACAAGATGGTCCAAGATCAAGATAATGATGTCCCAAATTGTCAATGTGGTCCCCATGTTTAGAGAGGGGAAATCATTACCTATGATTTCCCTCTTAACAACTTATCAAAAACATTAGATTTTATACATCCATCATAGAGATCCATCATAATATCATGAACATAGTCATCAAGTTGATATTAAGGTGTATTATCCACGAATTTTAGGATTTATGCTCAAGATTAGATATAGTCATCTAGTCAAGAATTATAGTCATATGAGTATATTCAGAGTCAATAGGGCTTCAGAGTCATAAAATCTTTGGTTAAGTCATTAGATAAAAAGATAATCAAAAGTTGATCATTAGGAATATGCATGGAATAGAAATGAGAATTAGCCCTTGAAACCACTTTTAAAGGAAAAATACTACATACATGTATTTTTTGGAGATTGGAACAAAAATTATGACTATTTGAAATTTGGAACAATCAGTCATATTTTTTTTTATAGATGGGGAGGAAATTATCACAAAAAGATAAGAAAGGAAAAGGGGTCAGTGGTTGGATCACCCCCAACCCCATAATTGTTGACCAAGGGATTGGAAACTACTCACTTTGATTAGCGAGCCTACACTTATAAGAGAAGGCACTGTTGTGGATTGTCACATGAAAGAAATAAGGGAAAGAAGGAGAGATAAAGAGAGAGGGAGAGAGAGACATTTGAGTTTGTGGGGGAAAACAAGGTGGATGGGGTTTATTAAAGACAATAAGGTGCTAGGGTTAGGGTTTTGAGAGGCTTCAGTTAAGCAATGAAGGCGATTGATTTCCTTGGTGTCCAAGGAGAAATCATTATCTAAAAGGAAGGAAAAAAGGTTAGTTATGATGATATGGAGAGAAGTAAACAAAGATCAGGGCCTGAGAGAGGGGTGGACAAGTGCCCATACACAGTTAGGGTTCATGAGTTGATGCCCTACATGCCAGTCTCTGACTTAAGGTAGGACATGACCCAACTACACTGGATTGTGATCCAATGGTTTCTAGGTAAAGGGTTGGTTTGAGGGTTGAGCATCTGAGCCATGGTCGGTTTACATGTGATGTGTTTGGTCGAGACTTTGCAAGCTAGATCTAGGGGTACGCAGGCCACACTTTGTAAGATTAGCGTGATTTTAGAGTGATTTTAGTACATTAAACATATAGAATATATTAGGAAACTCTGATTGACCTCAAATTTGGATCACGAAATTAAATTAGGGAGTAGAAAATGTGTGAACAGTTTCAAAACTAGAAGCTTAATGGTGATCAAGTTCAAAATCAAAAAAATTTAGAATATATACATGCTATGTTTTTACCAAAATAGGTGTATGCAATTGATTCAACATGTAAATTTAACTTTAGAGACAATCATAGCGTTATTGATCATGGAATTCATTAGGACTTAGAAAACCAAGGTAATTGAGGGTTAAAGGAGTCATTAAGTTGATATTGTGCCAAATGTAGATCGTTGCACATACATTCACATCCAGACCCCAACAATAAAACTAACACCATTCACACCTTGGCAGGTTCTACTAGGACCTTCATCCTAGTTATGTATTGCATCAAGGATTCTCATTCAAGGTGTGATTCTCATATGGGAAACTCACCATAAATGATAAAAATAGTCTAATATTCCCAAGGATCTCCTTGAAGCTTCTACATCAACGAACCTGTCATCTAGTGATTCACTACTTGTTGATTGACTACTGAAAAAGGAAAGACTAGTATTATGGAATATGTGGGGATAAATTCATCTTTGGAATCTATCTTAGCTGATGAGATATCCATGTCGGTTAGTTGAAATATGTCTATCAAGACACAACAAATATATCCAAATTCAACTAGGATCCTACACGGCCAGAATTTTTATGACCCTACATCAACAAGCACCAAATCACCATACTGGTTGCATAGAAATCAAGAGATGACATAGTGGATCCATACTATGACATAGTGGGACACATGAAGAACAACTACATAAACTTCACCATGCTAGACCTAATAAAAAACTCATCAATGAACCATTCATCTATCTTGAAAATCATCGAGGGCACATATGGCATACAACTCTCAAAAACATAATTATCTAATACGGAAGCGTTCACTAAGTAGCAGATTACCAAAAATCACTAAAAATTAAAATATTTTTATCAAAAATCCATCAAGTAAAAACTTTCTCACATAGAACAAAAGTAACACATTTACATTCTATTTTTCAAAAGTACATAACTTGTATCATCTCTTTCTGTGAATTACAAGTATCAGTTGCCCTATTAAACTAAACACAGGCAGTATGAAAATCTCGAGGCACTGAGCCAAAATCTCGAATGCACTAACTACTACTCCAAGGACCTGAGAGTACAGAGACGACACATAGGACTCTATTTACATCTATACAAGGCATAACAGCCAGTGTCTCCACCTGAGACTTCACTGTTGTCCCTGCTACTGCTGTTGCTGTCCTTTACCTACTGAAGGATTCCTGCCTCCTCGTCCGCATCCACCTAAAAAAATGTGATTCCCATGGGGGTGAGACAATTGTAAATTTCCCAGCGATAGATATAACTGTCCGCCAGAAACATTATTATTGCAAGTTAAGAAGATAGATATGAATAGAGGAGTCATATTTATTTGATAGAAGATATTTTAATGTCTAATAGATTAGAAAATTATTCTTATTAGAAACATTGCAGCTATAACTTGATAGAATCAACATGTCACTTATCCTTAAAGGAATATGGAGAACATGTATAATATTTATTCACTATAGAATCATTACCACAACATTAACTCTCTTCAGTCTTAGATCATATATCTAATGCCTGGCATTGTCATTGGGGAGTCATGGCTTGTAGCCATACTCTTTTCACAAAGTGTTGGGATCTTAGTCCCTTAACTCATCAAGTACATTTCCATTTCTTAATAAGTTTATTATCATGATTATAGAATCTGGGTGTTTGAACCCTTATCTCATCATAGAACACTTGTTACCACTTATTAGCTAACTTCATACCTTCAGGTCATCTGACCAAGGACATTATAAATCTTGCTACACAAAGTATTGCACATAGTACACAAAGTTCAATGATTCTTACTACACAAAGCATATGAAGGCTTATAAAGCCTATAAAACATTCTCAATAAACAAACATCATAGCTCATACCTGGCTATGCATCTCACCTCATCATCCCTGCATGATTAGTATTCATGATAACAATTATAATGCTTTCAAATCAGTATCATACAACACTAAGTAGTATCACTATTCCTTTTTAGGGTTAATTATTTCTCTTCCACATCAGTACCATACAAACACTAAGTAATACCAGTATTCCCTCTTTAGGGTTCATGGTATCTCTTTTATATCAGCACTATACAAAACAAGGGTTATCTTATTACATTCATAACTCATCAATCTGTATTAGAGTTTCACATAGGATTACTCTGTGTTAAGACTTCACATAGCATCATCTTGTACTAGGGTTTCACATAGCATTACCCTGTATTAGGGTTCACATAGCATTAACTTATGTTAGGGTTTCACATAGCATTACCCTATATTAGGGATTCACATAGCAAGGAATCAATATGAATAACATAAGTATTCAATCATACTTGTTTATTCTCATCATTCATCATTGAATGTATTATCAACACAAAGTATGAGTTTCTCTCTCATCTTTATCAGAATATGATTGCATCATAGTCTATTGATTTGGATTAACCTTTTCATAAGACATGTTATCCTACATTCAACAGAGTGCATTACATCTCAATGTAACCATTGACATGACACATCTCATGTGTCATTCATTCAATTGTATTTGGACTTATAACACATCAAGGTATAGCAGTATTGGAGAGTTGGATGTGATATCTATCATATCTTGATGTATCACTTCCCTCAACACCTTTATCTTACTTGAGATTATACACTTAGCTTGTATTAGGGTATTCCCCATCCTAATACTTTATGAACTAGTTCATCACATTTATCATGTAAGGTATTGGTCATTAGTCACTCACTTATTATACAATCATTGCCAATACTATGGACTCATCCTTGAGTTAGGAACTATTAATATAAGGATATCCATCATCAACCTCTCTAGGGGTTACATTTATCATAACATTAATCACTATTCCATTATTAGGGATAGTATTCTCCATATTTATAATTTGAGGATTCACATAGCATATTCCATACATTTATGGATCTCACATAGTATTACTCTTCAATAGAGTTTTACATAATCATCCTTCTTTATCAAGGATTCACCTAGTATTATGTGAAATTAGGAATATCACAACACATCACCCAGTGATAGGTCCTCACATAGGATTAGTGGCACTACCCTATATTAGAGTTTCATGAACCTTACCCCATTTTAGGGATTAAGGTTTTATATTCACATACAAGTAAGGTTTCTCTTATCTCATACCCAAATTAGGGTTAGGATATACAATTCCCATTAAATTAGGGTTTCCTTCATTGTTACACTAAGTTAGGGTTACATCATCACCCTAGATTTATGATAACACTCAGCTTTGCCCTAGATTAGGGTTTCACACATAGCTTTGCTCTAATTAGGGTTTCAAACATAGAATTGCCCTAATTAGGGTTTCACACATAGCTTTTCTCTAATTAGGGTTTCACACATAGAATCGCTCTAATTAGGGTTCCACACATAGCTTTTCTCTAATTAGGGTTTCACACATAGCATTTCTCTAATTAGGGTTAGGGCTCATTGATTAGGGTTTCATGATCTCATTATTATGGATCAACGATTATCACATAGTTTACTCATAATGAGAGAATTATGACTTAATTATATAAGCATTCATCTCTCTCATTCTCTCTCTCATCCTCTTTAGGATGTTAACTACTCCAAGATTAATCTAGGTCAACTCTTCACTTGAGTACACATAGCTAGGGTTAACCTTCACAATAATCATGCGTCTACATATTTAATAATCACATAGCTGATTGACCTTTGATCATATTGGATGTCCAAATGGTCTAATCAATTAAACCATCAATTATATAAGGAATTCAAAAGAATTGACCAATTAAACTTTCAATTCCACAAAGTGATCAATTGGGTTAACCATTGAAATCTTCAATTGTATTAAGTATCTAAATAGGTTCACCATATTGGACCTTCAATTACATGAGATGTTCAAATGGATTAACCATGTTGATCTTCACAAAGTTAATTACTTAGACCCTCAATGATCTTGGTTCTCATACATCAATTGGTTGAAAACCATTTGAACAAGTTATACTTGAAACCAATTGGACAAAGTAGGTATTGAAACCGTTTGCACTTTGGGTCTCCAAACGGTTTGAGACCGTTTGGACTCAAACAGTCTTGAGACCATTTGGACCCAAATGGTCTTGAGACCATTTGGTCCAAACCTTCTCAAAACCGCATGGACTAAAAAGGCACTTCAACACTCAATCGATTCAATGTTTCAATCCATGGACCAATTATAAATTGAACCACTAAAGCATTCATTAATTGGACCACTGAATCACCATTCAATTAGACCTTCAATTTAGGGTTTTGAACCCAATTTAAGTAGGTTTGATAATCAAGAAACCATCACTTAGGGTTTGAAATCGAGGATCCATCAATGGTTGACATTGTGGAATCAAATCAATTGAAATCAATGAACTATCATCATCACATGATATGACCTGACCTCAAACGGTCTTGGATGACCACCAAACGGTCTTGAGACTGTTTGGTTGATTTCCAAACGGTCTTGAGACCGTTTTCCCATTCCATCATTAAAATCCATGACATCCAATTAGGGTTTTGGACCATTGGATTGATTATCAAATCAGCACTTAGTTGCAATTCAATTTGGTAACTTTGCACCTTCAAACACTTAGCCATACTTAATCCTAGACCTCCAACCAGTCTTGGGTGACCCCCAAACGGTCTTGAGACCGTTTTGGTGATCCCCAAATGGTTTGAAACCGTTTGGGTTAATCAACCCAAAATATCATCTCAATCAATTGGAAATTCAACACTTAGTCGATTAGGGTTTGCAATTAAGGAATCATTCACAATTAAAACCTTCAAGATTAAACAAATTGAAACCATTGTATCAAGATACAAGCACCACAGAATATATCTTCAAATGGTCAACCATCTCAAATGGTCAACCATTCGAAACGGTTTGGAACTCAAACCACCAAACAATTTGCAAACCGTTTGGTCACCAAACGGTTTGGTGAAACCGTTTGGACTCAACATTGAAACTGTTTGCCCTAGATATTTGGGGAGGTGTGTTCTTATGATGATGTCATCATCATAAAGCTCCAAACTCATGAAATCTACTGTGATTTCTATGGATATTGCATCAATCAACCAAACTTAATTTCAGAAATGTAGAAATGATCACCAATTGATAAGGAATTGATTGCAATAATAAAATTAAGGGTTCAAGCTATAAAACCTGCCTCCAATTGAGCTCCAAATCTACAAGCTCACAGCAACAATGGTGGATGCAACTCCTTTCACTATTCCAAGGGTCGTCCTCAAGCTTTGAGTGAAAAGAATTGGTTAGAATTGAAGAGGGGATCGAGATATGAAGAAATCATGCATTGATTTTCGATTTTCACCATGGATTCAAGGTGAAAGGAGGTCAATAACCTTACCAACAGGTTGAGGGTCGTCCTACGGATCCTCCACAGCTTCTTGGTCGTTTTCCAAGCAAGGGGAAAGAAAAGAATCCGAAAAAGCCTTTGTTTTGGCTTGGAAAGGGTACTTTTATAAGAAAATTGATGACAAAGAAAATTCTTTATAAAAGTCTTTAAATTTCAAAATTGTTGCCACCACTTCCCCCTTGGTTTCTTGCATGCAAGGGCATTTCTATCCCCACTGAGTTCCCTTCCATTATCCATGAATTAAGGGAAAAGAAATTAAGCACCTTAACCCTTATAATAAGAATATCCATATTTGAGTGGAAATTCTTTTTCTTATTATAATGGTGAGTGGAATTTCACCTCCTTAGGATATGCTCATTCCTTTGCAAGGCTTTAAGCTCATACAAACATATATGAATTCAAACATTTTAATTTCGGTTGAAATCCCTTTAATTAATACATTCATTTTTGCCCTAAATTGAATTAGGGTTTCACTTAGGATTAAGTCTTGATTATTTTAATATCAAGATTCTCTCTCCTCCAAATTAATTCAAATGAGGCGCCCCTCTCATTTTATTTGCTATACATGATGATAAGAAATATTAGGGACCTTTTTGAAGTGGTAATTTGCATATTGGACCCTAGGATTTGGGTAAATTACACTTTACACCAAAACTAGGTTTTAATGCACAAGGATTGCTTTACAGGCTTAATCTTGGTGCCCAAGCATGTGAAACCCATACCACTACATTATATTTATTCTTATGATGTCTCAACATCAGAGGAACATCTTATCATGTGACATTTGTAATTTAACCCCTCAACTTGGGTAATTTGCACTTTAGTCCTAAATAAGCAAACATTGCTACAACATTGTTCAAACAAGACCAAAATTGAAACATACATTTCTCATGAGCCCTAATTACTTTTCCCCAGATAAGATTAAGCATCTAATCAACCTTTTTAGGCAAAACATCTAGGGTTAACACATAACCCAGGTCAGGGATGTTACAAATTATCCACCCCTTACAAGGATTTCGTCCCCGAAATCCTAGGAAAAAGGAGGAACGGATTTATTCATTTGTCATACTCTCAAGTCTCCACATAATATCTTAATATCATGGAGGTATCATGGATATATAATCCACACAAGGTTCATTTCATTAGTTCAACCTTATCAATGTTTATGTTTATGCAAAGCATAAACCCTTAACATATGATGCCCATATTATTGAAAGGAAAAAGCATATAAGAGCATACTTCAACCATCACCCAAGAATATTTATCAAAAGGAAAGACATATATATCTAACAAAGATAATTCACTCAGTAATCCTTTGTTCATAAGGTTCACTTAGCAAACTCTATGTAAATTGGGAATGTTTACTTAGCTTTTCCTTTTTGTTGGGAATGTTCACATAGCTTTTCCTTTTTTTTTTAGTTGGGAATGTTCACATAGCTTTTCCTTTTTGTTGAGAATGTTCACATAGCTCTTCTTTTTAGTTGGGAATGTTCACATAGCTTTTCCTTTTAGTTGGGAATGTTCACATTGCTTTTCCTTTTTTGTTGAGAATGTTCACATAGCTCTTCTTTTTAGTTGGGAATGTTCACATAGATTTTCCTTTTAGTTGGGAATGTTCACATAGCTTTTCCTTTTTTGTTGAGAATATTCACATAGCTCTTCTTTTTAGTTGGGAATGTTAACATAGCTTTTCCTTTTAGTTGGGAATGTTCACATAGCTTTTCCTTTTAGTTGGGAATGTTCACATATCTTTTCCTTTTTTGTTGAGAATGTTCACATAGCTCTTCGTTTTAGTTGGGAATGTCCACATAGCTTTTCCTTTTTGTTGAGAATGTTCACATATCTCTTCCTTTTAGTTGGGAATGTTCACATAGCTTTTCCTTTTTGTTGAGAATGTTCACATAGCTCTTCCTTTTAATTACATTATACTCTCTAGATTGTTTCAGAATGACTACTTGATCAGAGTAATAAAAAAGATAACAATCTAAGAGTTTCATACTTGCCTTATCTTCAATAATCATATACCTGGCCAGGGTATATAAGTATTGAAATTAGGTAGTATGCACTTTATTTGCTATCATATTCCTCACTTTTCATATCATTATACACACATGATTTTCCATTTCCCAGATTTTCTCCAGGCATCACTTCTATATCTCATCTTGTATCACAAAGATAAGAGAGATTATAAAGCATTTTAAGAAATACTGAATAAGATGTAGATTCTTATCTTCCTTGTTTCCTTATAGGACTAGTCAAAGGAAGTTCAAAAACAACTACTTTCATATTCTTAACACATAGAATCATGAAATGAAGTATCAAGATGAATATATTTCATTTGACTATTACCCCTCATGGTTATCTACCACTTTAGGTTGACTCAACACATAGTGTCTAGTTCTTTCATGTTGCTGCTTTTGCCTTTACTTAGTGGCTACTGCCCTGGTGCACTAGGCATTTATTACACTGGTGACACCAAAAACTTTGGCTTTTCAGAATATCTAGGCAAATGTCTCTAGAATTATAGAGACCTTACCTTAATTCATAGCTTAGGGCCCCTCCTTGGGCACTACTATCACAGATGTACTGTTTGTCCAGACTTATGGCAGAGTCTACTTTCTTGCCATTTATTAATCTTTCCCACATTTCCACCGTTCTAACATGACCATGTCACTCAGGAATCCTTTCAAAAGCCCAAAGTTTATGCATTAAAGACTAGTAACTTAGGTTGTAATATTAGTATCCAGTCTTCTATTTGCATTACTATTGTCCTATCCTACCCTTCAAGAGCATGGCATATGATTCTCTATCCTAATTAGGTCAAGTAGGGAATTCTCAGGCACTTGTTCTCCTCTTGCCTGGTTCCATACACCCTCTTCTGGTACAACAACATTGCCCTTAGCAATGTGTTCCTCATGTTCTCCAGTCATTTTCAAGTTCTTCTTCTCCGATGTGAGCATAAAATAATATAAGATAAACTGGAAGACACTTAGAACAGACTCTACAACCTTAGTCCTATGTCTCTGTAGACTAAGTGATGAATGCATATTCATCTCTTATTTTTACTTCATTTAGAATAATTAATTAGGACGTTTTTGTTAATTTTAGCTAATTTAAAAATAAATAGCACTTTCATCTTCTTGATATACTTTTCCTGAATTCTTATGATATTTTTCTTAATGTTCAGGAATTATCTAAGTAATTAAATCGAGAAAATAAAAGATGAAGACATGAGGCTTTTCAAATATTCCCGCAGTACCTAAAATACTCGTCACTAAAACAGCCATATCTTTTGCGTCTAAAGGTGGAATTTCAAGATAAAGTATGGAATAAAAAGAGAATTTTATTGGCTATAAAAAGACATATTTTGCGGTAATTTTGGTATTTATTTGACTGCACAATTAACAAGTAAAAGTAGCCTTACGTTTTCCCGCAGAGTCTGATTTCAGTATATACCTTTCACCAAAATTGGTATAACTCTCACATCCCAAGGCGGAATTTATTGTGTAAGTATGCGTTGGAAAGATAATTCAAGTATCTACAGGAAAAATATATTTTCGAGCCGCTTTCGAATTTTTTACTAGCCAAAAAATATGCTAGAAATTGCTGTTGCGGGAAATTAATGCAAAAGGAATGCAAAGCAATCAATTGTTTCGTCTATTGATTAGATCTAGAAAGTTAGCAGCCGCCGACGGCCATTTCTTTTGCCCTAAACCTAATGTATACCCCCCTCCTTCTCCTATAAAAGGAGGGACACTTCCTCCTCTTTGGGCATCTTGGATTTCTCTTTGTATGGGATTCTGAAGCATTTATTTTTGTAATCATCTTCTTATTCTGTAATAAAGTAGATTTTATTTCAAGCATTGTTCTTTCATACTTGATTCTTGTCTCTTCATTCCGCTTTAGTATTAATCTTCTTTTCTCTGTTCTTTAATTCTGGAGCAAGAAACTAAGAACTAAGCCATTTTATTGTCTCTAGCATAAGGATTAACCTCCTAATTTTGGGCTAGACTATGGCTTCAGTACTTTCTTCCTCCGTCTCCCCCCTCTCCATGAGTGAGTAGTTTTCTATCGAGGTAAGGGGAATAACCCCTTAGCCATGACTTTTTTGACTTTTCCTAAAAAAATGATTCTAGATGGCTTTTGGGTTTGATAACTAATTGATCTATCAAAGTAATTAATTGATTTGATCAAAAGTTAATCTGGATGGATATGACCGTGGAAGTTTGGATTTAGAACAACAAACCCAATCGCATAGGAGTTTTGAAATGACCGTAGATCTTCTTATTTTAGGATGATGAACTAAGAACCATGAGCACCAGGATCAATAGACTGGAGTCTATCTTTAGTGGATTTTTATTAATTCACTTGCCTTCATCGAATCTGTCCTTTTTAAGGATTAGTTTATTTTTCCTAGGCTAAGGTGGTGAAAACCCCTAACGCCTCGATCTCCAACTCTTGATTTAATCACCGCATACTTTGGCTTTATTTAATTCCTAATCTTTTCGTTCATATAGTTTTTCTTGTGCTAACAATAATCTTAAAATTTCCTTGTGCATTTTTATTCTTGTAAGTGCATTTTCATTCTTGCATTTCATTCCTTAGTATTAATCACCAACCCCAAAACTCGACTTTTACTTTCCGTTCTAAATCTGAAAATACAAAAAAAACAATAAAATAGTTCTTCAAAATAATTGGGATAAAAGAAACAATCTTAAAAAGTTTTCATGTGGGATCGACCCTTTCTATACTGGCCTTAATCAGAAAGTTAAAAAAGGATTAAACTGTAGGATAATTATCTTAGTGATTGTAAGTGCTAAGTGACACATTAACAATTTGGCGCCGTTGCCGGGGATAACGGATTTGTTTCTTCGAACCCCAAACAAAATTTTAAAAACTTTTTTTCCTTTTTTTTATGCCTTCCGAGTAACATTCCGGAAGTGCTATTCCTCCTTCTGTCGAGTTTCCATTCCGGCAGTCTGTTTTTTCTGCACACGATTAACTGCTTTATTTATGCATGAGACGCTCGCCGAACGCCAATTCTGCGATGCGATTTTTTAATATGGAACCAGAGAGGCTAATGATTGTTTTAATAGATGATGATCACGGTGATTATATCATCTTCAATCAAGTAGAACCATCTCCAGTACCTAAAGCTCCACCAATCACTTCCATTGTGGATGTTAATCTAGTTGATTCTAATAGCCAATCTACTTCATTCGAACCATTTCTCTATAATGAACCACCACCATTAGAAGAAGTCCAATGTGATATAGCTGAGACTCCACACAACCTTGATCCGGAGATGGATAGGTGTTTTAAAGAAATTCAGGATGCCGTAAATGAAGAAATTTGTTTAGCTAGGGCCGCAGCTATATGGGGCCCTGACTCATATAAGTCAGAAAATGAGTGGATGGAGGCCCATGTTGATAAATTCATGAATCAAGAATCATTTAACAAAAATGTTAATGACTGGTGGGCTCAAAGAACGTCCTAACTAACTAAGACTCCACCACCCTTCTCAGTTGTAGGCCCATATTTGGATGTTTGCAATAATCATCCCATCTCAGTTGAGCCTATTGTGACCAATGTACCATCACCTCCCCAACATGCACTGATGGATTCTTTTGAAAGGCTCCCTCATCAAGAGCACTATGACCTCATTCAACCACCTCTTTTTCCACATCTGGTTGAACCTGATGAGATGATTCTACCACTGCAAGAACCTTACATTACGCCGTTATATTGTGAGGTGATCCCTTATGATCCCATTGAGTTGGGCACATGTCCTATAAAGGAATCAAATCTCCCCTTCAGCATAGTAAATGATCCAATTGATTCCATAGACATCCATGTTGATGAGATCTTTTATGATGAAGAGATGGAGAACTCCTCAATAGAGATGGAACAACCTAGATTTATCATTTTTGATAATTATGATGACAATTATGCCATTTGTGAGTCTTCCACACCAAATCTACTGGCTTCCATTTATGGGGTAAAGGATCCGGACGCACCTTGTTGCATAATCCACCAAGAAGACATACATCCCCATATGATTGTTTACTCGGCTAACAAACCAATTTTTTGTATACAGACACCCTCTTCACCACATGTAGATCCAGGCGGCAAAAAGATACTCGAACCAAATTCTCCGTCTGATCTTCCACATCCGACACTACATTTGTTACCCAACTAGCACCTGCCAATCTCCCCCAATCCACATTCATCTCCAACACTGCTTTCACTATTGAAGGAAGATATGTGGATCCTACTCGAAGGACTACGAGGTGATACACAACATCATTCAGAAAACCTCTTTAGGATTCCGTGACTACCCATCCATTGGGTGTACCATGAAGCTCCTCTATTCAAAACCACAACCATCATCGACATTCCCTTCATATGGACATATTTTGAGCTAGCAGGACCTCCTGGTGAACCCAACAAATTTCTTCCCTCCATCTCGGGTTTGGGTTTTGCTCGGGACAATAAAAAATCTAATTCCGGGGTGGAGGTGGGTGGTATGATTCTATTCCACCCCCTTATCTTTTTATTCTTGCATTATTTCTACTTTTTGGTTTTGCATATAGTTGCTTTGTTCATGACCATTATCTAGTCGGCCATATTTTTATTTCTTTTGTTGCAAAATGGCCCATATCTAGTCGGCCTTGATATGATCATTTGTCAAAATACTCCCCTTAATGATGTAACTGCCTTGCAACTAAAATTTTGAAACTTTCATGACTAGAAATCCTCCTGTCACTTAGGACCTCAAATAATAATCACTCCTTGGAAAAGATGGCAAGCCATAGAGGACTGATAGGATTCAAGAGTGATGCTTTCTTATCATGTACACCTTATATAAATTTTCTTGATTTTTCGCATGATTCGGTAATAGTTGAACCAATGCATGGTACTCTTAAAAAAGATGAAAAAAAAGTTGCACAAGAACAACCTCTTCTACTCTTCTTCCACCACTTCCAAATCTTCCCATTCGTCAAAAAGAAAAAAAAGACAATAATGCCCAAAAGGCTAAGTTTGGGGTGGCACCCCTTCACCCTCTTCCGCTTCTTCCACACTCACACAATTGGGTGTATCACCAAAAATCAAAGAAAAAAAATGCGGTCAATGTAATTGCATGTCCACTAAATAAAAAGGTCTCGAGTCGAATAGAGGAGAGACTGTCCTTCTTCCATACCTCCTTCACTCCAATTTTCTACCCAGGGAAAAACTACAAAAACCCCAACCATCCAAATCAGCCATGTTCTTGTGTAAAACTTAAAAAAAATTAGAGTACCAAATGCAAAGGTGAAATGAAAATATGTTTTATTGCAGGTCTTGAATAAATGCAAGTTTGTGAAGTAGGAAATATAAAAGTCATTTTTTGTGAATTCAGGAAGTCAGGGTCGCTTGGCCATATTTTGGTGGAAGGAATCAAGTGATTGTTAGGAGAGTGAGGATGATAGGTTGAGAGTATGTCTTGAAAGTATTTCTTGATTTTAATATTACTCAGGACGAGCAAAGTTTAAGTTTGGGGTATTTTGATGAATGCATATTCATCTCTTATTTTTGCTTCATTTAGAATAATTAATTAGGACTTTTTTGTTAATTTTAGCTAATTCAAAAATAAATAGCACTTTAATCTTCTTGCTATACTTTTCCTAAATTCTTATGATATTTTTCTTAATTTTCAGGAATTATCTAAGTAATTAAATCGAGAAAATAAAAGATGAAGATATGAGGCTTTTCAAATATTCCCGCAGTACCTGAGATACTCGTCACTAAAATAGCCATATCTTTTGCGTCTAAAGGTGGAATTTCAAGATAAAGTATGAAATGAAAATAGAATTTTATTGGATACAAAAAAGACATATTTTGCGGCAATTTTGGTATTTATTTGGTTGCACAATTAACCAGTGAAAGTAGCCTTACGTTTTCCCACAGAGTCTGATTTTAGTATATACCTTTCACCAAAATTGGTATAACTCTCACATCCCAAGGCAGAATTTATTGTGCAAGTATGTGTTGGAAAGGTAATTCAATGATCTACAGGAAAAATATATTTTCGGGCCGCTTCCAAATTTTTGACTAGCCCAAAAATACGCTCGAAATTGCTGTTGTGGGAAATTAACGCAAAAGGAATGCAAAGCAATCAATTGTTTCCTCTATTGATTAGATCTAGAAAGTTAGCAGCCGCCGATGACTATTTCTTTTTCCCTAAACCTAATGTATACCCCCCTCCTTCTCCTATAAAAGGAGGGGCACTTCCTCCTCTTTGGGCTTCTTGGATTTCTCTTTGTATGGGATTCTGAAGCATTTATTCTTGTAATCATCTTCTTATTCTGTAATAAAGTAGATTTTATTTCAAGCATTGTTCTTTCATACTTGGTTCTTGTCTCTTCATTCTACTTTAGTCTTAATGTTCTTTTCTCTATTCTTTAATTCTGGAGAAAGGAACTAAGAACTAAGCCATTTTATTGTCTCTAGCATAAGGATTAACCTCCTGATTTTGGGCTAGACTATGGCTTCAGTACTTTCTTCCTCCGTCTCCCCCCTCTCCATGAGTGAGTAGTTTTCTATCGAGGTAAGGGGAATAACCCCTTAGCCATGGCTTTATCGACTTTTCCTAAATAAAAGGATTCTAGATGGCTTTTGGGTTTGATAACTAATTGATCTATCAAAGTAATTAATTGATTTGATTGAAAGTTAATCTGGATGGATATGACAGTGGAAGTTCGGATTTAGAATAACAAACCCAATCGCATAGGAGTTTTGAAACGACTGTTGATCTTCTTCTTTTAGGATGATGAACTAAGAAGCATGAGCACCAGGATCAATGGACTCATGTGGAGTCTATCTTTAGTGGATTTTTATTAATTAACTTGCCTTCATCGAATCCGTCATTTTTAAGGATTAGTTTATTTTTCCTAGGCTAAGGTGGTGAAAACCCCTAACGCCTCGATCTCCGTCTCTTGATTTAATCATCGCATACTTTGTCTTTCTTTAATTCCTAGTCTTTTCATTCATATAGTTTTTCTTGTGCTAACAATAATCTTAAAATTTCCTTGTGCATTTTTATTCTTGTAAGTGCATTTTCATTCTTGCATTTCATTCCTTAGTGTTAATCACCAACCCCAAAACTCAACTTTTACTTTCCGTTCTAAATCTGAAAATACAAAAAAACGAATAAAATAGTTCTTCAAATAATTGGGATAAAAGAAACAATCTTAAAAAGTTGTCATGTGGGATCGACACTTTCTATACTGGCCTTAATCGGAAAGTTGAAAAAGGATTAAACTCTTGGATAATTATCTTAGTGATTGTAAGTGCTAAGCAACACATTAACACTCAGCAAACCTAGAGCTCTGATACCACTTAATTGTGGCATACAACTCTCAAAAAAATAATTAACTAATGCGAAAGCGTTCACTAAGAAGTAGATTACCAAAAATCACTAAAAATTAAAATCTTTTTATCAAAAGATCCATAAAGTAAAAACTTTCTCACATAGAACAAAAGTAACACATTTACATTCTATTTTTCAAAAGTACATAACTTGTATCATCTCTTTCTATGAACTACAAGTATCAGCTGCCCTGTTAAACTAAACAAAGGTAGTATGAAAATCTCGAGGCACTGAGCCAAAATCTCGAAAGAACTAACTACTACTCCGAGGACCTGAGAGTACAGAGACGACACATAGGACTCTATTTACATCTATACAAGGCATAACAGCCAGTGTCTCCACCTGAGACTTCACTGTTGTCCCTGCTGCTGCTGCTGTTGTCCTTTATCTACTGAAGGATTCCTGCCTCCTCGTCTGCATCCACCTAAAAAAATGTGATTCCCACGGGAGTGAGACAATTGTAAATTTCCCTAGTGAGAGATATAACTCTCCGCCAGAATCATTATTATTGCAGCTTAAGAAGATAGATATGAATAGAAGAGTCATATTTATTTGACAGCAGATATTTTAATGTCTAACAGATTAGAACATTATTCTTATCAGAAGCATTGCAGCTATAACTTGATAGAATCAACATGTCACTTATCCACAAAGTGATCAATTGGGTTAACCATTGAAATCTTCAATTGCATTAAGTATCTAAATAAGTTCACCATATTGGACCTTCAATTACATGAAATGTTCAAATGGATTAATCATGTTGATCTTCACAAAGTTAATTAATTAGAACCTCAATGATCTTGGTTCTCATACATCAATTGGTTGAAAACAATTTGAACAAGTTATACTTGAAATCAATTAGACAAAGTAGGTATTGAAACCATTTGTACTTTGGGTCTCCAAACGGTCTTGAGATCGTTTGGTCCCAAACGGTCTTGAGATCGTTTGGTCCCAAACGGTGTTGAGACCGTTTGGACCCAAACGGTCTTGAGACCATTTGGACCCAAATGGTCTTGAGACCATTTGGACCCAAACGGTCTTTAGACTGTTTGGTCCAAACCTTCTCAAAACCGCATGGACCAAAAAGGCACTTCAACACTCAATCGATTCAATGTTTCAATCCATGGACCAATTATAAATTGAACCACTAAAGCATTCATTAATTGGACCACTGAATCACCATTCAATTAGACCTTCAATTTAGGGTTTTGAACCCAATTTAACTAGGTTTGATAATCAAGAAACCATCATTTAGGGTTTGAAATTGAGGATCCATCAATGGTTGACATTGTGGAATCAAATCAATTGAAATCAATGAACTATCATCATCACATGATATGAACTGACCTCAAACGGTCTTGGATGACCACCAAACGGTCTTGATGCCATTTGGTTGATCTGAAAATGGTCTTGAGACCGTTTTCCCATTCCATCATTAAAATCCATGACATCTAATTAGGGTTTTGGACCATTGGATTGATTATCAAATCAACACTTAGTTGCAATTCAATTTGGTACCTTTGGACCTTCAAACACTTAGCCATACTTAACCCTAGACATACAAACGGTCTTGGGTGACCCCCAAACGGTCTTGAGACCGTTTGGGTGATCCCCAAACAGTTTTGAAACTGTTTGGGTCAATCAACCCAAAACATCATCTCAATCAATTGGAAATTCAACACTTAGTCGATTAGAGTTTGCAATTAAGGAATCATTCACAATTGAAACCTTCAAGATAAAACCAATTGAAACCATTGGATCAAGATCAAAGCACCACAGATTATATCTTCAAATGGTCAACCATCTCAAATGGTCAACCATTCCAAATGGTTTGGAACTCAAACCACCAAACGGTTTGCAAACCGTTTGGTCACCAAATGGTTTGGTGAAACCGTTTGGACTCAACATTGAAACCGTTTGCCCTAGATATTTGGGGAGGTGTGTGCTTATGATGATGTCATCATAATCAAGCTACAAACTCACAAAATCTACTGTGATTTCCATGGATATTGCATCAATCAACCAAACTTAATTTTGGAAATGTAGAAATGATCACCAATTGATAAGGAATTGATTGCAATAATAAAATTAAGGGTTCAAGTTATAAAACCCTCCTCCAATTGAGATCCAAAGCTCGAATATCATGGAAAAAATGGTGGATGAAACTCCTTTCACTATTCCAAGGGTCTTCCTCAAGCTTTGAGTGAAAAGAATTGGTTAGAATTGAAGAGGGGATCGAGATATGAAGAAATCATGCATTGAATTTCGATTTTCACCATGGATTCAAGGTGAAAGGAGGTCAAGAACCTTACCAACAGGTTGAGGGTCGTCCTTTTGATCCTCCACAGATCCTTGGTCATTTTCCAAGAAAGGGGAAAGAAAAGAATCCGAAAAAGCCTTTGTTTTGACTTGGAAATGGTACTTTTATAAGAAAATTGATGAGAGAGAAGTTTTTTTTTATAAAAGTATTTTAATTCCAAAATTGTTGCCACCACTTCACCCTTGGTTTGTTTCATGCAAGGGCATCTCTATCCCCACCGAGTTCCCTTCCATTATACATGAATTAAGGGAAATGAAATTAAGCACCTTAACCCTTATAATAAGAATATCCATATTTGAGTGGAAATTCTTTTTCTTATTATAATGGTGAGTGGAATTTCACCTCCTTAGGATATGGCTCGTGCCATTGCAAGGCTTTAAGATCATCCACAATATCTGAATTCAAACATTTTAATTTTGGTTGAAAGCCCTTTAATTAATACATTCATTTTTTCCCTAAATTGAATTAGGGTTTCACTTAGGATACTCTATTTTCTGTTTTCTGTTTTCTATCTAATTTTATAGATAGATAAGAACTTTTTACATCGAAATAGAAGATAATCGGGAAACAAGCTATGCCGCTAATCCTTTTTGGATTGCAAATCCAATCCTTTGAAACACTACATCCATACACTTAGGGGTCATAATATTACTATTCATAACTTATTGGACCCTCTTCAGAAGCTCCACAACTTCAGGTGCTAAGAATCCAAAAGTATCAAATCCAAAAGGGATGAAGGCGTGCTGATTCTCAATACAGGCTTTCTCATGCTTGACCACTTTGGCTGAAGCAGCTTTAAGGGCAGCATGTCCCGCTGTGAAGGCCCCATTCTTCAATCCCACCAATGGAGAAACTCCTGTCAGATCTACACATGCATGTTTTCCTCCGACCCATCCGAAAATCAAAATATCAGCATGCCTCAGTGTGGATCTCCCCTCTTGTGGATCAGTTAAAAAGTTCACAGGTGCCTCTTTCTTTGCGGCAACACCTGCACGTCTGAGTACATCAAATAGAACGTCTCTAACAAGATCGTGTCTGTATTTAAAACCTGGGAGCTCCCTGCAATGAACTGTGTGTTCCCCAAAAGTGTCCAATCTTGTCTTACGACAAACTGGACATATCTCATCGACTGGAAATAAAGGAATCATGAGGTGATATCTGAGGATACTACGATATTCCACTGGTGACATGTGCAGACCAAGTCCATCAATAGGAATAGTAAGGAGAAAATCTTGAGCATGATCAGCTTGAAGACATCCAAAAACTACCTTCTGTCTAACGGTCATGTCAAACTTACCTTCCATGTCCTCAATTATTTTACTAAAAAGAGCACTCTCCAAAGCATTTTGGGCCTTTGGGGGGACGGTGTCCTTTCTAGCAAAACAACTGAGGTCGAAGAAGGGAATGGTGGCACGAAGACGATCTAGAGCAAACTCAAAGTCAGAGTCCATACCATAAATCCCTCTATCTTGCAAGATGTGATCCTGAAGCACCCAAGATTGGGCCCGAGATGCCACAAAAGAATACGAGGAAGCCTCAACTGCTGAATATAGTCCCAATCCACCCAGACGAATGGGCAATGAAGCCACCCTCCATTCGATTAAATCTTGATTATTTTAATATCAAGTTCTCTCTCCTCCAACTTAATTCAATTGAGGTGCCCCTCTCATTTTATTTTCTCTACATGATGCCAAGAAACATTATAGACCTTGTTGAAGTGTTAATTTGCATATTGGACCCTAGGTTTTGGGTAAATTGCACTTTACACCAAAACTAGGTTTTAATGCACAATGATTGCTTTACAGGCTTAATCTTGGTGCCCAAACTTGTGAAACCCGTACTACTACATCATACTAATTCTTATGATGTATCAAAATCATAGGAACATCTTATCATGTGACATTTGCAATTTAATCCCTCAACTTGGGTAATTTGCACTTTAGTCCAAAATAAGCAAACATTGCTTCAACATTGTTCAAACAAGACCAAAATTGAAACATAAGTTTCTCATGAGCCCTAACTACTTTTCCCAGGATAAGATTAAGCATCTACTCAACCTTATTAGGAAAAACATCTAGGGTTAACACATAACCCAGGTCAGGGATGTTACAACACATTTGTACTAAAAGATATTTAGATTGAGAATCTAGTCGACACCATTGCCTTGATCATCAAGCTAAAAATAGTCATTGTCTCTAAAGAAGAAAACACATAAGGTCTCGACTCCAGTGCACCCATATATCAATCACACATGGACATGAATGTTTCCCTCATTTTTGTTGATAATGGTGTCAATCTCAACATTTTCCCATTGAAGAGGTTCATTACACTCAACGTTAAGTTGAGGAAAAATCTAGACTGCTAGCTAGAACCACATATGAAAATTTTTATGGAACCCCTAAAACATTTAAGGTTGTGTTACAACAAAAAATACAAGTGGTCATAACTGTCTGCACAAAGATGTTCAACATCATGGAAATCAATATCCTTCACACTTTATTAGCAAATCTGTGGTTATAAAATAATAAGGTTATGCATTCCTCTATGCACCACTGCCTCAATTTTTAGCATGAGAACATGGTCATGATTATAACTAGAAACGTCCTAGAAGACAATAGTGACCCCATTAGGACTGCACATCTAGACCTTTGCTTCCATTCATGGATGTCCAAATGTTTTAACTTCATACCAGAGAAATCCCAATTGCTCTCTCGCATGAAACATGATCACAATTCTTATCTCAAACCACTAAAGCTTGTGGGCCTGTAATTGCACCTAGGTCTAGAAAAGAGACACCAAGGCATAGTAGAATGTGTATCCATCCCAATGAAGCATAATACAACAAGAATTGGCTACAAGATCACTGATCCAAAAGTGAAATCATTGATTTACTAGTATCTATATTAATATCTAACCAGAGTATGGCCCACCCATGAGTAGTTGGACCATCACAAGAAGCGAATCTCATGGAATTTCATGAGGATGTCAATTGAGTGCCATAGTGGTTGGGAGTACGTCTACTTCTATCAGGAAACTACATAGGAGACCATTAGGGTCAACCATTTCCAGTCATCTAGAAGAAGAAAAATCTTGAAGAAGTCCTACTCATTGATGACAAAACTCAATCCACTATTGTAACTATCAACAAGATGAAAGGTGAAAAAATCATCAACAACTATTTAATAGATGTGTAAGCCATCATGTCCTCTCTAAAAACCCAATTGTAAAAAATGCAATGATCAAAGAGGAGCTCACATTCTAACTCTTTTTGTAGACTCCTCATTGGGTCCCACAATAGGCCAGTTGGCCTCATTGCAAGCACTTCCATCCAAGTTTAAACAAGATAGACATGGAATCTTGCATCATGGGAACTGGGTCAAACATGACCTATTTTAAGATATTGTGACTATCTACATCAATAAACCTCCATAAGATAGTGTCATACCCTAATAATGACTATAAAATGTTAACCATTCCACATATAGATAAAATAGAGACCATTGACATTAGTGGGTTTGACTCCTTAGTCCTACAATGGTAAGCGCCACTTGAAAACCATCAAAGAAATTTCCTTTGATTGAGATCCTTTAATGGTAAATCATCATTTTCACTTGGATGATCCTAACATCATACATCGACTACTAACCATGATAGGCATGCGTCCCATCAAATAGAAGGCTAGCCACATCAGATCAAATTGGTGATTGAAATTACATGATCAAAACCATAAATAGTACATCATAGACTTTGTGTGCCCTACCACATATCCAACATGGTTAGACAACATTGTGCCATCCCCAAGGCACACAAGTTCGTATGTGTTTTGATCGAAAGGGTCTTAATTAAACCAATCCAATAGATGATGTTCTACTACCACATATCGATATTCTCTTGGACAACACAACATGAAATGAAGAGGTTTATGGATGGATTCACATGATGTAATCAAATAATATGGCCTCATCAAACAAGGAAAAAACCATGTTCACCAGAGAGTGGGGTGTTTTGTGCTACAAACTGATGTTATGCAAGCTCAGAACACTTGTTCAACATATTAACAAGCCATGGTGATCCTTTTCTATGACCTCATACATAATGAAATTAAAGTCTACATAGATGGCATGATTTCCAAGTCAAATCAAGTAGACTATCATGTTTTCTACTCTGAAATGTTCTTTGAAAGACTACAACATTTGCACCATGCATCTAAAATCACATTTGGTAGCCTATAAGGTTATGTAGTTAGCCAATGAGGTATTGAGGTCAATCTAGGGAATGATTAAGAGATCATCAGGTTACCCACTCCTTGTAAAAATGAATATATTATAGGACCTTTGTAGAATTTAATACATCTCAATATCATGAAGATGACAATAATATGTAGATTTGTCTTCAAATTGTTGTGCATGTTTTCCAACAATGGTTGGAATGATCAATGTCAAGCTATATTCCACAATTCAAAACAATACCTTTCCAACCTGTTGGCTTTTTGGATATGACACACATATTTTGATGATGCAAATATATCCCATTTGTGTCACTTCCATATGCATTTGGTGTTTTAGGTGATCAAGGAACTTTGACATGATACAATTATATAGAACATGCTATAGTATATCTGTTTGGATGCTTGTAGGTCAAGTTGTACCATGTATATGCTTTTTACAAGTGCATTTTGTACTACTTTTTCGGAATGATGTAAGGAAAAGTGATGAATGAACCAAACATATACTAAATTGTATTCTACACTTATATCAAGCCTTCAAGATAGTTATCTTTTATTAAAAAGTTCATTCAATATGTTTTCTAAAAATTTAGGATTTCATTTACATGGATATTTTTGGTCAAAATCTTTCTCCACCAAAATACAGTCAGTCAAACCACTTCTCAGCAGAGATATAACCATTGCAAACCTTGGTAAAAGTCTACCTCTTGGTAGAACTATCCTTCGATCATGATGAAGTTCAGTTGAAGCACAGTTTGACTGAGAATGTTATGGAGACAATTTCTATAGTGGTCTACTAGTCATTGTATAGTCAATTTTTGACATTCTAATGACTATTTTAGAAAATATCTCATTGTAAACACTCACAAAAGTGTTGTTAACTATTCCTAAGTGTTTCTTATACATAGTAGTGACTTATGGACACTTACAACACACACTTGAGCACCCTACTACATGCTATCCATTTCCAAACTTAGAGCTCTATATTGCTATCTTCATATGCCCTCAATCTAGTCTAAGACTTAGCTTAATAGTAGTGTCCTACTCCACCAGATATAGCCTTCACTAATCCTTGTGGAGTTTCAATCGTCACTTGTTTGTAGAGAGACACAAATTGTATATCTTGTGAGAGTTGTAATTTCTTCTTCATCTCTTGTTCTCTTTACATGTTCTTGTTGCTTCCAACTACTTACGAGAAGGCTTTGGGGAATCTTCTTAGAGCTACTTTTTACAAGAAGGCTGCAACCAAAGTAGGAGGCTTATGCAACTTCTCCTTGGACACCGGTAAATTGTGTATTTTATATCAGTTAAGAAAAGGAATAGAATACATGTTGGAAATACTAGTTGGGAACAACTAGGTAGTGGACTGACATCTTTTGAAGGAGCCACTGTACATCTTGGTGTCTTGTGGTTGTTTCCATCTTGTCTATCACTTTCTTTATATTTTGTTTCTTTATATGCATAAGCAAGTTGAAATCAAACCTTCCTTTTGTTTTTTATTGCATAAGTTTATTATTCATTCTATTCACTTCCTTTCTAGTGCACAACAAATGGTATTAGTGTAGGCTTCAAGGAGCTCCAATGAGTCCTAAAGATGGGGGAAAATCTCTCGGGACAACTCAACCTTAGAGGATGACATGACAATCGACCAACTATCTTTGATGGATCTATCTGTAATCGTTGGAAGTAGGATATGAAATCATTAATTTTTGGTCTTAGCATTGATCTTTGGACTATGCACTCCCCCATATGTGCCTCATACAACATATCATTATGAATTAGATGCAGATACAGTAAGAAATGCTATTCTTAATTCTATAGTCACAAACTTGCTTTATTCCTTTCTTTCTTTTAGTGAATTTGAAAGCATTTCCTCTTATGAAACCACCTATGATATATGGATAAAACTCTTAGTTAGACATGAAGGACCCAACAAGTTAAAAGCACTAAAATTAATACGTTGAAGCATAAATTTGAGTTATTTTGTATGCGAAAAATGAGACCATTTCTTAAATATATGATATATTTGTTACTACTCTAAATGGTTTAAGTGCTTTAGGGAAAAATAGGTATGAGGGAAAACAATTATCAAATATTATTAGGTCTTAACACCTAAGTTCAAAGAAAAGGTAACTGCTATAGAAGAATCTACCAATCTTTCTAAATTGTTGATGGAGCATCTCATTGGTAACTTGGAGACACCTGAACTACAAATTCAAGAGGAGGACAAAGTACTAGAAGAAGAATTTTTTTTTGACAAAAGGGGATTGGAATTTGAAGAAAAATATTTAAACTCAACTTATTCTCGCACCTCATCTAGTAGTGAAGAAGAAATACATCACAAAGTTAAGAAATAGATACATTCTTCTTCTAACAAAAATGTTAGATCTTTTTCTACTAGGAGTTGCTTATGTGGAGAGAAAGGACATTGGTAGTTTGAATGCTCTGCATTAAAGAAGAAGAAAAAGGGGAATACCAAGAAAAAGTCTATTCATGCTAGCTAGGATGATTCATCAAACTCAGAGGCAAGTAAAGAAAAATATGTCATCATGTTGTTGAATGCCTGATTTCTGAATATGAAAACAATAACGACCAAGAAGAAGAAGGTGCACAAGGTAATGCTGATGAGGTATCTGTCTATATTTTTTCTAAATATGAACTTATTGAACTTGTTGAATTAACTTTAGATAAAGTTGAAAAGTATAAGGAAAAGAAAAATATATTGGAAAATATTGTTGATTCCTTGAATATAGAGCTTAGTGAACTGAATGATCAATATGAGTGGAAATAAAAAGATAGACGACCTTGTTTCTCACTTCTGTGCAAACTCAAGCTTCTACTATTTAGATAATTTGAGTAATATGGAGAAACAACATGTTTTTTGCTCACAATGTGATCATGATCTTCTCCTTGAAGTGATTGATGATTTAACTGATAAAATTGATATACTTGAAGAAAATGTTGCTAGTACTAGAAAATGCTTAATTTCTACTACTAAAGACTCATTGATTCTTTCCAAGGAAAATAAAAAACATAAGACATCTTTTTAATAACTTTCAACGAGTAGAAATATGTTGAATAACATGTTGAATTCTCATGTTGGTACTCATGGAGTTGGTTATATTCAAAGAAATACTAGAAGAAAGAAAAACAAAGAGCTATTTTTGTTAAACCTCCCTTAAAATGAGGTCTGAAAGATCTTGAGATCAAACATATATCCTCTTTATCTTCTTTATATATACATTGAGTTTTGACAATTTTTACTTTTGTAATTTTCTAAAATCATTTAATACAGGTAAAGGCTACTTGATGGATAATTGTTTTTCAGCAGACTACCTCTCGTCAAAGTGTAGTTCTATGAAAACTGACTGAACAAATTTTCTTCAATTATATTTCAATTTGGTTTTTGGATTTCTTTTAATACATTATTTCTTAGATTTTAAACCTAAATTGATTGGTTTTACATGATTTTACATGATCTTTGTCTTATTGAGTCTTTTATTTAGTTTGAGCTCATATGTAAGAGTATGGGATTAAGGGGGAGCTCAAAATTACATGATATAATTTGCATATCTATATCAATTTTGCCTTTAAAAGATTCTCTATATCATTCGTGCGCTTAACATCCCTTATTAATGATTGAGAAATCTTTTGATCTTTTCTTTAGTTATTATGGCAATCTCTATAACATGAAGGACTTCACATTCCTTCCATTAATATTGAGATATTGGTTAAAATTGGTGTTATTCATGGCATCTCTATATCAATGGTGGACTTAACATTCCTTACCATTGGGTTATAATTTTTTTATATTTTTTTTGCTTAATGAGATCTTTTATCATGAAGGACTTAACATTCCTCTCATTGGTAATTAGATTGTATTTGTTCCTTGATCAAATGTGGATTTTTGTATATACATCCTACTATGAAATGTATCCATTTTCAATTGGTGTATTCATATTGGTCTCTCAGTTCAATTGGTATGTTCCTATTTTTTGGGTATATATATTCCCTCTCCAAAATGACTCTCTTTTTGAGGGGGAGTGTCTCCTTGAGGGGGAGAATTCGTAAGTATAAACCCCTTCTTTGACTTTGACAAAGAGGGAGAAAAATACATGGTGATAAATTTGGCCATCTAGAACAATTTAAAGGTATGATGCTCTAAACTATCTACTTTTATATTTTCTTATGGAAAATGCCATCATCAAAAAAGGGGAGATTGTTGGCTTTTTAGATATGCCACACTCTTATCTCGATGGTACATTTTCTCATTTGTGTTACTAACATGTGCATTTAATGTTTTAGGTGATCAAGGAACTTAGACAAGATCCAAAAATAAAGAACATCTTATAATAATGTGTTTGGATGCTTGTAGGTTAAGTTGTACCATGTACATGCTTTGTACGAGTGAATTTTGTATAACTTGCTAGAAATAATGTAAGAACAAGCAATGATGTCCCATACCTATCCTAAACCCTATTATACACTTACATCAAGCATTACAGGTAGTTAGGTTTTATTAGAAAAATTATTTGATATATTTCCCAAAAATGTAGTATTGGACTTACACAAATATTTTTGGCCAAAATCTTTCTTGATCAAAATGCAGCCAATCAAACCGCTTCTAAATCAAGGCATAACTATTGCAAACCTTGGAAAATGTTTGCCTCTTGGTTAAACTATACTTCAACCGGGGTGGAGTTTAGTCAATGTACAATTCGACCGAGTATGTTCTGTAGAAAAATTATATAGTAGTCTACTAGCCGTTATAAACTCACCTTTTGACATTCTAACAACTAGTTTAACAATAATAACACACTAAAAACTCTCAAAAGTATTTCTTAACTATTCTGAAGTTTTTCTTGTATATAGGAGTGCCTTATGGACACTTAGAAAACACACTTGAGAAACCTACTACATGCTTTCATACTCTAAGCTTAGAATTCTACTTTGCTACTTGAACTTTCCTCAAGATAGTGTAAGCCATAGCTCAATAGTAGTGTCCTACTCCACAAAATATAACCTTGACTAATTCTTGTAGAGAGTCAATCATCACTTGTTCTTAGAGAGTTAAAAATTGTACATATTGTGAGATTTGTAATTTTTGCTTCATCTCTTGTTCTCTTTACTTGTTCTTGTTGCTTCCAACTACTTCTTGTGAGAAGGCTATGGGGAAGCTTACTAGAGCTACTTCTTGTGAGAAGGCTGTGACCAAGGACGGAGGCTGATTATGATCTACTCCATTGTACAAGTTCTCCTTCATCTATAAAATGAGGGTTGTCTTGAGAAGCAAAAGACAATGGTAAATTTCATAATTTGTATTAGTATATAAAAGGAATAAAATCCTAGTTAGAAATACTAGTTGGAAATAACTAGGTTGTTGATTGAAATTTTTGATAGAATCAATCTATATCTTGATGTCTTCTAGTTGTTTCCATTTTGTCTAACACCTGTTTGATTTTTCCACTGGCATATATTCTCAAGAAAGTTGCAACCAAATCTTCCTTATGTTTTTATATTACATAGGTTTATCATTAGATCTATTCACCCCCTATAAAGCACAACACAACCCACATGTACTCAGGACATCAGTGCAAGGTTATCAGTTAGTAATGAGGCTCATAGTCATGGAAGAATCAATGGGATGAGTCCTAGCATAGGAAGTAAATGACAATGAGAAATCATCACTATATGTGTAAGAAGTTCATGGAAATAAAAGGAAGATACATGTCAATAAAGAAAAATACCTCTTGTTAATTCATGATACCAAGAAATTATGACATTATCTAATGTCTTATCCAGTGCCCACAATAGAACATCATCATCCGTTACATTACCAATGCAACTATCTGTCGTTGAGTAGATGATTCACCAAATGCTTGATTTTTCTTTTTATAATTGACATTACATATGTCCCCATGAAGGCAACCAAATCCTAGGTATTAGAAAATCAACTGTTGGAAAATCTCTTTTCTCCAACATGTAAGTATTAGCTTCCCTTATGAAAATATTAACATGATCGATGCTGGGATGGGTACTAAATCTATCTTAAATGACACATGGGTCATGTGCCTTGAACCTAATTGGCAATTCATAGGGGTAGTACTCATCAATCCAACATGAGAATACATTTGTATTACATGATGACTAATTTTTGGGGCCACCAACAACATTTTTGAGTATAAATATTGCATCTTCAGTCTATTAGTGGTTAAGAAGATATGCATCCAAAATTGTGACATCATCGACAACTTTATAGAAATCATGTAGAGAGTCAACCATGAGTGTAAGAAAAAGGAGAATCTTATCCTATAACAGGATATTCTCATAGATATGGCTAAGGAGTTTGATGATATTAATTGCACTCAAAATAAGCAATGAAATTACACTTACACTAACACATTGGTGATCTATTCTCCTGGTCGACATTCAAAAGTTAGATAACTTCACAATTGTGGTCAAAACACTATCTTGATCACTCTGCTACATGCGTTCAAAACAACCCCTTCAATGAATAAGGAACTCTAGTTCCATGACACAATGATATTTCTCAAAGAGCACCCCTTCCATAAAGGTACCTCCAGATGTGATCAATAAACAATATGACTATTAAACCTAATTCAAACTAACTTTCATGTGCTATTAAAATGCATTTAAAGATCCAATTTTCATGGTTTGGATACATGAATAGTTATCTTGCTATCATTTTGACTATTTGAAAGTATTTTGATGAAAATATCATGACACTTGGTTAATTTTGAACCAATGTTACCTTTACACTAACAAAAGGACTCCAAAAATAAAGCTTCACCTTTCTACATATCCCTTCATAGTGTGCCCACATTCAGAATCTCATTCAAGTTTCCCAGCCACAGACCCATGCCACACTAGTGACATGTCATTCTCATATCAGTAGTTGCTGACATATTCAACTTCAATGACTATGATATGTTTCTCTCATTTACTATGTTCCAAGCATGAGTAGTTGTATCCAAATGAATAAAAAGCATGCCCAACATGTCCAACTCATGAAACACCATGCAATCTCATGAAAACTAAAAAGAACTCCTAACACATTATGTCATTTGATCGACACACCATGTCAGGTGATAATCATTTCTGATCCTTTGGTAACTTCCAAGGAGCACTGTCTACTTTACCAAACGTAGGACATGCACCCTGATAATGTTTAAGAGAGCAATTTTTAGGAGTTCATTTAGTTCTATTCTCAACTTGAGAAATAAGAGGAGAATGGATCAGAAGGTGACTCCACTTTGAAAAAGGCTAAAAGGTAGAAAAAGAAGAAGGTTCCAAGCATAAATCTCCTCTCTCTAATGCTAAGAATCTCTAAGTGCATCTCCTTAGTAGAGGATTATTCCTCTACAAGTCTTGTATATTTTTTCTTCTTCTCTATTTTACTATTTTTCTCCATCGAACTTACTAGATTCTTGGTATAAAACATTGTTTGTATATCTCCCATGATTGTAAAGTATTTTCCTTTTTACTTGGTGCTGCTTGGGCACCTATTACTCATGTGATGCACAAATTCTTTCAATATTACTAATTTACTTCTTGTTTCTAATTACTAAAAATTATTTATGGGAATGGGAATGATTCCCTACTTACATAAATAGATATACCACCACAAGGGATACAAATTTGGTGTAGAGTAGTTAGAGATCTAGTTCCTATTACATGGAAGTGAATATAGGTTCATGCATTCTATGTATCCTTGAAGTAATGAATGTAGATGCATGGTTTTATATAGGTATCAAAGAGATATTACTAACTTGTGCTAGGTTATTAGTTGGAATAAATTAGCCTATCCACCTAGGAAATTGTTAGGACGAGGTTAGCAATCATAACATAGTGCGAGACGTGGATAAGGGGAATCATATTTATTTTGTATGGATTTTCATCATGTGATTGATAGGTTTCATGAAATACAATGTTTCTTCCTTGAATTGATACTTATAAAAGATTTCCTGAGAACCTATCTAATTTTAAACCTATTCATATCGACCAGTTTCTTCTTTGTGTTGCATGGTTAATTAGGGTTGTTCTATGTTGAATTGCATTGGCTTCCTGTGGAGACTACCATAAACTATGCTACTATGGCCTATCCTATTATGTTCCTTTCATGTGTAATTTAGGGTTTTATTATTGATTGAGTGCACATCCTATTGAGGAAACATCAAAGACATCCAGAAGCCAACTGCGTCTTAGCATCTGATACACTTAACTAATGCTTCTACAATCAAACCCTTCAACATTGACTCAATGAGAAGGAAGCCAAAGACATCATTGAGAAGTCCAAAAAGGAATTTGGGAAAGTCACATGGGAAATATTGCACTTGTGAAGCATATCTAACTCCTTGGATGTTACTAGAGTATAATGGAGTCATATTGTACATAGTATGTCCATAAATGACAATTTTTCTACTTGCATGCCAACCATATCCACACACCTCCAACACATCTATTCAACATGGCTATGCCTTGACCATTTACAGTATGGGGAGTTGCCACGATCTGAATGATCCATCCAAAATCCTCTAACATACATTACTTCATATTAGTCACCATCGACTAATTCACCAAGTGGGTAGAACCAGTCTCCATCTCCTTCACTTCTTCCATACATGTTATCATTTTTTTCTGCAAAAATGCCTTAACTAGATATGGTATTACCAGTGAAAGAATCTCTGACAATGGAACCAATTTTATAATGAAATCTATACCAGAGAAGTTGGGTTCATGACATTAAACATCACATGACTTCTCCTTATTGACCCTGATGAATAGGATCAGTTGAGAGACTGACAAAAATATTATCAAGATTCTTAAGAAGACTGATTACCTTGCTTAGGTTTAATAATCACCTATGCTCCTATGGGCATATAGAATGTCCATCTAAAAATAGACTAGTGTGACACCTTACTCCATTATATATGAGACTAAAGTTGTTCTTCTTTGAATTAGAGTTCTCTCCTTACAAATACTTCAAGAGATGAACATACCTAAGGTATACTAGACCCAAGATCACATATAAATGCTGAATACAATTGAAAAACAAAGATTCCAAGTCTTACACAATGCACATTGTTACTAATTAGGGATAAATCAATCCTTTTTCCAAGAAGGTACAACCTCATCAATTCTATAAAGGAAAATTCTACACATGTACCTAAACCCTGATAGTCATGGTAGATCAAACTGAAATGGGAAATGTTGTAATTCCCCACAAAGTCTACAAAGACAATGCCATTTGACTAAAAGATTGGATAGTAAAATGTATATGCTACTATTAAATGACAACCACGTCAAGTTGTACCTCTACTAGTGAGAAGGTAGTTTCACATGAATGCATTCCAATCTAATGTTGTGAATTTCTTTTTAATAATATGTTATGGTCATAAACCAACTAAGAAGATGCAGGTTAATCAACCCAAAATATAGATTGAGAAAGAACAACACACGATAGTCATCCCAGACTCATCCTATAAAAACTAGAATTGAATGAGAGTCATCCAATTAATCAAGTTATTTGTAATCCATGTCACTCAACATGATAAAACAACCATTCTTGTTGACAAAGATAATCCTTGACATGTACGCTAAAATATGTGATCTATTATCTACACTTCAAAGGGGAGATGATGATCCCACTTTTCTTAAGACACTCCCATAAAGGATACCTTTATTGGTATATTTAGCCTTCATCCTAGAATGATCTAGATTCCACCTCATCTACAACCCAATAGGTTCGAAGGAAAGATGAGGTCCTACAACAAATAACCTTAACACTAGTGTGGATAGGGTCAATGCGTTCATAACTCTAGATTTCAAACCAAAGGAAGTTCAAAGCTAGGAAATCCCCTTGCACTCTACATGCTAGAACTTTGCCTCAACTTGAAGGTTCTAATCATTACTTCTCATGAGGTACGTGCTAGTTACAACACATTGGACCAAGTAATGTTTAAAGTATAAAAAATCCTACACTACATCATCAACCAGTGAGAAACCAACCTCCATACTAAAGTTGAACTACCAATGTCAAAAGTTCTCAGCCTATTTGATAAAAACACTATGGAAAGTAGTCTTGACTGAGTGTCACCTAAAATGAGACCACCACATGGTCCAAAACTATGGGAAAATAGTTGACCAAAGTCGATGAGGTCAAAAATCCCGATCTCTCTCCCAGAAGAAAACACTCATTCTATGAAATCTCAAAGAAGAAAGGACACAAAGACTTTATGAAAGACCACACTTTTTTTATCACAAGGAATTCAACCCAGGAAAAGCCACTTTGTGACTCACCCCAACAAAGTAAACCCCAAGGTCTGAGAGGGTGTGCTCTGGTCATACCCTCCCATGCCCAATCAACATGAAATGTTGTTTGAAGAATTCCTTCAGTGTGATTTGAACTTGAGTCCTTCATTGAGGCTTAACAAGCTCTTACAAACTGGGCTATCCGACCAAAATTTCTAAGACCTCACTACATTTCAAGGATATTGGATGTAAGATCTAGGAAAGTGGGCAGGACCCATTCACCCAAACTCAATAATCCAAATCAAATCATATACCCTCATAGTTTCCTTGCTCAGAAAAAAGGTGAATACTACATTGACACACCATTTTTTGAGTCCACCCAATCAAGTTTCTACACAAATTAAATCACGAAAATGATTAATACAAAATTATTAAATGAATCAAAATGAAATATGCAAACAAACTTTAAGTCAAAATATATTTAGCAACAAACTATGGGCATAACCATCATCATTATTACATGGTCGATAGGTACTAAAGGTCAACCTAAAATGAGAGAAAGCAATACAAAAATGGAAAGTCCACAAGTAACATACTGAAGGACATCAAAACATGATAAGCCGATTCAATAAATACTAAAAAAATTCAACTGACCCCGAGAATTTTGACTAGTACCATGTTCCTTTGGAAAACTACAATTCAATAAAAAATGTCCAACAAGTTGAAAGGTTTCTGACCATAGTGGATGTCCAATTGATGGATAATCTACTATGGATGACCTTGCATGAATGTTGTTAGTTAGGCCACAACCCATGATAGTTCTAGGACTTGGTTGCTTAAGATGAAATATCTAGACCCAAAAACATGCAATTTACTTCAAACATGCACCCCTCGATGATCCTCAACCATATTTAGGCTCACATACCACCACAACATGATTAAAACCCTTGTGGGGGTTTGAGGTCAAAGGGGCTCTTACTAGTCACCCCTATTATGGGAAATGGGACCCATGATGAGTTGATATGTGATCTGATTGGTACAACTTGATTTGATATCGGGGAAGGTGGAGTGCACATTAAGCATGCCCCTTTTTTCCCACTATGACTGGTCCAAGAAATTCTACTCAAATGCATTGGAAAGAGAGGTGGGGTATATACCAAGAATATCCCCTATTTTCATGCTTTTGTAGGTCCATGAAACACTAGTGAAATGCAAAAATAAGATCTGGATGGAGGGGCACACCCTACTAACTTTCCCTCTATTTTCCTCTTTGATTGGTCAATGAAACACTAGTCAAGTGCACATAGAAGCATCTAGAAGGAAGGGTACCCACTTGGAGCACCCCCACCACCTATGACTTGGGAGGCTTCACATAAATTCTAACCCTAGATAACCCCCAAGAGACTATAATGTAGGTCATCAACCACCATTTATAGGGGCCAAAGGCTTTCTATAGAGGAAAGTATGGAAAAAAGGTTCAAACCTCTAGATTGTCATTTTCAATACTGGATACGAAAAATCATGGTTAGAAACTTATTTACAAAGTCTATTACCAAAATACTGACCCATAGGCTACCCTTTTGAGATCCAAACACGTTGATCCTTAGTTACATACCATTATTTGAGGCCTTGGACAAAAATATTATAAAAGGAATGATTAGGCTACCCATATCACCAAGGCGCATCTTCTTTTCAGGCAGACCATAACTGAAAACTTTGCGGTAATATATGCTTGACTAAGAGTAGTATTAGGATGGGTGACCTATGGGGAAGCTGTCCCGGGCTATGCATGAGTGAGGAAAAAGCATGTATCCAAGGCCAATAGTGGCCTATGGGGCTGATTTTCATTCCTAAAACTCTATTAGAGCCTTAGCCAGTGGGTCCAAGTGTTATTAATGATAGAAGAACCAATTTTCCTCTAGTAGGTGTGGCCCACATGGGCAGGTGATAGTCTCGATTTGTGTGGTCCAAGCTATTATAAAGGGAGATCTTTGAGGATAGAGTCAGTCTTGTGCTGGTAGCTGGGACCAGGAGCTAGGTGTGCATGGATCATTCTTGGACTACATGCAATGGAGAAAAGATTATGAGGTAAAATAATTGAGCCATAACAATGACATCAAGAGTCTAAGTGGGGAAGATTTTAGCATCCTAATATTTAATGCCTTAGATAAAATTATATTAATAGGAATAATTGGAATATCCATATCACAAAGGAGCATCTCCTTTTTCAGTATCTCATCACTAAGAAGTGTATGGTTAAGCGTGCTTGACTTAAAGTAGTACTAGGATGGGTACCACATTGCAAAGTTAATCTCAGGTTGTGTTTGAGTAAGGACAACACATGCAATCAAGACTTGTGAGTAGTCTTAGGACCAATAATTGTTCTTTAAAAACTACTAGATCCTTGGATAGTGGGATTGTGCATTACATCCTCCTTTCACCCCTTAAAATCCAAGAGAGAAAGCATCCATCTCCACCATTGTGGTGTTCAAGCAAGGTAGTCTATGCCTAAAAACCATGTAGATATCTATCGTTTCCCTCATTTTCAATCCTCAAGTGGTTTGATGATATGATAACCTATAATTGATGATCCTTAATGTTATATTTTTATATCATATATCTCTTTTGCAAATTATTTTCTTATAATTTTTCACTATTTTTATGTAAATCCCCTTTATATATGAAAATATAATGAACCTTGTCAATATTTTGATTACAACTAGTGATTTGTGGGGGTTCCTAACACCTCCCCTAGACATAACCTAATGCCTTAAACGAACTTTGTTTGATCTATTTCTGTATCCACCTACTTTATGAAGCCGCTTTTATGATTTTCATCATTTTCCTTACAAAAGTGTTGGAGACTCTAGTTCTCTTTTTTTTGACCCACCCATCACCGTTCACCCAAACATTTTGCTTTGTTGAGAAATTGAGATCAAAATGAAAGTGGAAACTTTGTAGGGGATTTTGGCATCAAAGTTGACGGAGATCCCAGGGGGGTTCAAAATTTTGTTTGGATTTTGTTAAGGGTATATTCCTCCTACATGCACTATCATATCTTTCTTTTGTTGTTATTTTGACATTTTCTCCTCATTAGAGAAAGAGTTTTTAGACCCATGAAATGTCACACAGACCTTCTACACAACCAACATTGTATTTTCTTTTTGACCTAGGCTTATCTCTATAAGGATGCCATTTTGTGCATAGTTAGTTCTACGTGAATGTAAAACCTCACACCATAGGAGAAGCAATTGAGTCCATGAATATAACCAATACTTAGATATTTCAAGTCCTAACCTCCAAGGATCATTGACAGTCTTCACATTCAATGGGTATCTCACAACCCAACTTTCACCCTTTGTATCACTTTATTTTAATCAACTATGAGAGGGGATGAAAAATGGATATGATTATATATCTTAGAAAAAGGTGAGATAATTCTATGAATGTAATTGTCTAAATGCCATCGTTTTCATAATTGATTTCTTTTCATTTATAATCTAACTTATCCTTGTTATGTGTATCCCTTCTATATCCTTCAAATCTCTATTTTTATAATCAAAACAATGGATGACTTTGTCCTTCTTTTTTCTTTATTTTATTTCCTTTAACACTTCTTGTTTTCATTATTTAGGAGTCATTTTTGTTAACCCTTCAAAAATAAAAGAAACATATAAAAGAAAAGCATAAAAAAAGAAATATGAAAAAGAAAAAGATTATGTATCCATCAAGAGTAATGCCCATCCATGCAACCTATAAAGATACAACAATGTCATGATTGTTTATTATATTAATTATGAAAATTTATGCTTGCCCTCAATGATTTGTTGTTTCATTGTAATTTTATAGGATGCTTATTGGAAAACCTTTTCTAACAAAAATTCTTGCAGGAATTCATGTTTTGCATTATTTCTTTTGTCTAATATCCTATGATTTTTAATGTCCTCAGGCCATCTTATTTTCAAAAAAAGAGTTTGCAACTGTAAAACTCAACACAGTGCACTTCACTCTCTCCCCTTCTTACACTGACAAGTACAAAAGTTCAACACTCATGTTATACATCCCGAAAGCACCGTTACATCAATAGTGGTAAGGACCCTATACAAGTTGGATAATCCTTTGCCCCAAAAATGCCCACTCTCTCATACCAGCTATTGATTATTGTCACCATGACTAGGAGGTATATTTAGAGTAGTACCCCAACCTAGTGAACCTGGAGACTTATGTACAAATGAAGTATGTTGTATCCCTATCGGATCTAATGGCATCCCTTTCACCTACCATACTTACATGTGCTGAGAGGTTGGATATACATTTATTAAAGTTTGTGGGATAAAATTTATAAGACATTTTCTTTATGTAGAATGTGTAAATATCATAATAACCTCCTTTTTAAATCCCAAGATAGCCACTAAAAGATGTCAAACATCTCAGACCTTGGTAAACACCCATTTCAAAACTATAGATAGCATCAAAATGCTAATGAACTTTGACTTATTCATAAATATCTTTTTCAAAACCCAAGATAGCTTTTCTTGTCTTCTTCTTTTTGATGGTTAGGAAATAAGAAGATGGAGGAAGAAGTGTATAAGAGGGTTTGGATCATGTGCAAAACTGGTTTAATGATTGAATACATTGAGTTATTCCTATAATTTACTCCACCCAAATGATAACATGATAAAGGGGATGCATGAATATTCATAGATATGATTCACTTATTAGTAAGAGAGATGTCATGTTTGACCCTTGTTGGTTCTTCTAACACCTACCATCTTTTTTATGAAACATGATAATATTCATTGTCTATAAAGGGTGATTTCTAACAATTGGCATGTTTTTAGAAATATAGTTAGAATTGAGAAATTTCTTTGAACAAGGGGGATTGTATGACAAATTCTATATGCAATGTAAACATGAATGCAAACTAAGAAAACTAGATAATGGCTTCAACTTACATTGCAAGAACTAAGAACTGAAATAAGAATAGTTGAAGCTACATGCAATGCAAGTAAACTAAGCAAGGGATGTATGCAAAAATGACACACTGAAATTAAAGAAACAAAAATAGATAGGTATTGGGAAGGGAGTGTGTACCACCCAACCTCCATCCCAACTCCAATAGTTTAAGCTACATGTTTTACTTCATTTCACCATCTTGACTCCAACTTGGGGAGTGAGAATGTGCAATCTTTGATCATTTTCTTATACTTTCATGGAGGGGTAATTTCTCTCAAATCCTAAAAATTTGAGATAAAATTAAATTAAATTCAAAAAAAAATTGCATATATTACTAAAATCTTAAAATAAGTGAAATATGAAGTGAAATGAAATAAAACATGCACAAAATATATGTAAAATGCAACTAAAATTTGATGAGCAAACAATCATTAATAACTTTATATGTTATTAATCTTTAGTAGACGAAACTCCATGAAAAAAAAAATTCAAAGATATAGAAAAGCTAAAACAAAATCCTAAAAATCATAAAATATTTATGGATTGGTTCCTTCCAATAACTCACCTTCATTAGTACATATGCCCTCTAAAATCACCACCTCAAGAAAGTATTTGTACTTCTCCTTAATGTTGTAACCTTGTGGATACACCTCCATGGTATGCATCTCTAATGACTCTAGTGATTCTAGATATCATAAAGAGAAACAAATTGATTGTAGGTATTCTATCCATCTTAACATAAGTTCATTTAGTATAGCATAATCTACATGGTGCACTTGATTGCTGAAGAAACATGAGTGGGTAGGAGCCCGCACAATAACTCAACTTAGGAAGAATAAGGAGGTTGTTACACCCACCAATTTTAAAACTCATGGGATGCAACTTCTTTCCCGCCACTTCCCAATTCCAATGGCTATCTCGATAGGTCAAACCTATTAGCCACCATGCTAGTCAACCTAGATATTTAAGAATTTGAATTCTAAAAATCTTGTATTAGTCAACATATGTGTACACCAATTTCAAATCTCTCTCCTTAAAGGTATAGCAAATCCTACACAACCAAGATGCATCACCAACCAGATTTTTAATGGATGGAAAGCACCACTCTTTATGTTCCTATTGTTCTTGGTATTTATTAGATGTTGAGATTATTTTGATAAGACCAAAGGGATAGTAGATTCTCCTCTAATAATAGATTCTATGACTTTATGCACCAACATCGAAGCCTTCTCTTTGAGTTGATAAAATAATGTTTGTTCAGATAATTTGATAAAAAAACCACCAAATGGTCCCAAAGATAACAACAACAAGGGCAAAACTTTGTTGACTTGAAGAAATTCTATAAGTTTTATAATTACACCATTATGTCCTAATGACTATGGAAGGACACAATGACAATTGTCTTCATACAAAAAAAGCCATATAAGAGTTTAATGGGGAATCAAAAGCACAATGCAACGACCAACAATCAAGCAATAATAGCCTGTCACTAGTACATGAATGGTCTGTAGCGTCGGTTTTTTAAAGCCTGCAGTGTCACTTTTTAACCGACGCCTAAGTGGTCGTCGCTATAGAATTTGTTCTATAGTGTCAGTTTATTTAACCAAATAAAACCGACCTTACATAGTAAATACCGACGCAACAGGTTGTAAAAATTCTGACCTAAGCGAGAAAAAAGGAGCCTGTAAGGTCGGTTATTTGAAAAAAACCGACCCTATAAACGATCTCGATCGAGAAAATTGTCGATAGAAAGCTTTTCGGTTGACAATTTTCTCGACCGAGAGAGTTTACAGGGTCGATTTTTTTGAAATAATTGACCCTAAAGATTGAATAAACATTTCCGTGTAACACTCGGTCGAGAAAATTGTGGACCGAATGGTACACTAAAAATGTTTATTCAATCTTTAAGGTCGGTTTTTGTAAATAAACGACCTTATAGAGGACAATTAGAGTCGGTTTTGTACAAAAACCGATGCTAAATATTGAATAAACATTTCAGTGTAACACTGGGTTGAGAAAATTGTCGACCGAAAATATTTCGATCGACAAACTTGTCGACCGAGGGGTACACTGAAAAGGTTTATTCAATCTTTAAGGTCGGTTTTTGTAAATAACTGACCTTATAAAGGACATTTAGAGTCAGTTTTGTATAAAAACTGACGCTAGAAGTTATATTTTGGTCGAAAATTTGCTCGACCGAAGAGGGTACATTGAATTCAATCTTTAGGGTCAGTTATTTAAAAAACCGACGCTAGAAGTTACGATTTTTTTAAAAACATTTCTGCAGAAATTGAAATAGAACAGAAGAACAAGAAGATTCATATATTCTGGGAGAGGGGAGCATTGATGCTCAACCGTCACCATTCAAAACCACACATTCATAACAAAAGTGATTCATAATCACATCATAATTTACAAAATGATAGAGTGCAAGTCTGAGATGACAAATACAAAAGTAAAATATGAAAGAGTACTCAAAACACATACATAAATGGAGCCGACATATTTAATCCAATGCTATATCGACTTCATTTATAAAAGACTCTGACCACTCTTCTCAGAATTCATCCAAGTCCACATGTGTGTAAGGCTGGGTTGTAAAGATCTGTAATAGAAAATGCACATGCTAATATTTTATAAGATGACTACAATCACTTGTAAATTTATGATGTTATTCTTTATTACCTGACTTATAGTCTGAATGTCATGTGATGCTTGTTTGACAATAGCTTGCATATATTTCATTACATAGTAGCCACAAGCCCAGTCATTATTTTGCATAGGACACTACAAATAACAAATTATACTTAATGTTAGTAAACTACTATAAACATCAATTGAGATAAGAGTATAAGAGTTGACATATTATAGTTGAAAATTAATACATATAAGAGTAAGCAGTTGTCAAAGTAGCTACCTTGACATTTTTCAAAGTCAATGTCTTTAATTTTGTGGGTATTTGTCCTCCAGCTTCACGAAAAGCCTTTATACCCCTATCAAATTAAATGATAGCTGGTAAAATAGAAATTCTAAATAGAAATATCATGCTGAAGCATTGATTAAATTTATGCTTACTCCATAGCTGACAATTTCAGTTTGTGACTCCCTGTTGTTTTACCCATTGGGTCAAGATAATAAAGAGTCATCAATTTTGGGGCAATCACCACTAATTCCCAATGTCTAGCTCTGAGTAAGAATAAAACAAACATTAAAATAAATAATTTATTCATTATTAAAATTATATTGAATAATAATACTTACTGGACATTAAAAGGAATTAGGATAATTTCCTTCCCCTCACTAGAAAAATATTTGAATGCATCAGAGAAGTACTCATTCACATCCTCAATATGTGTCTCCACCTGACTACTGATTGAAGGAACTAAGAATCCAACATTCTTTATATCAAAGTCTGTGGCCTCAGTATATAAATGGTTGTTAAACATTTGTAATTATTTTCATATGTAGAAATAAGCTAAAAATGTGTATTGGAATTTTCTATATATATTGATAGATCCTTACCTTATCCATACTTATATTATCGAAGTGTTCAGCCAATCATACCAGAACAACTCTATAATATCATCAATAAAAATAAAATTCTAAAAGTCCCTCCCAGCTGCATCTTGTGTTAAATTGACCAACATATGTGATCTCGATCTTTAGTTGGCTAAGTATCGACATAAACATTTAGATTTGCTTCCCAATTCTTGGAATGTAGTTTTGGGAATGAAAGATGGCTTGGGCATAGGAGGATGACTAGTAGAAGTTTTACTTTTTGGTTTACAAACTTGTTAATTAAATTACATACTTATATTACATGAGTTCATATATGCAGTCAAATATGAAAAATATGGTAGAAATAAGGTATACCTTCTCATTGATAACCAAGTGTCTAGGTCAACCCACCATAGCACCCTTAGCTTCTTCAACTGTACTATATTCAGGATTAGGTATGGATAGTGGTTTGTCCCCCATTCCGTCACACACAAGATGGATGGACACACTACAAATGTCATCTGTAATTTGTTGGCAATGCAATGTACCACCAAGGTTGTACACCTTGCCCGCTGCCACAAGATTATATTCTGGAACCTCCACTACAAGTTTACAGTTCATACCAACCTAGATTGAAATAATATAAGTTATATAAGAAATAGTAGAACAGATACATGTTACAACTATATATACTATCATATATTTGTCATACTAATAACACAACATATAGAACAAAAACTTACTGAAGATTGTTGTGGTGGGTCATCAGGAGTGCTCCCATGACCTTCTACAACTGGAGAATGGGCTTGTTCCTCATCACTTGAGAGATGCGCAGTATGAATAGGTTGAGAAGGTTGAGTAGACTGAAATGAAGACATTATTTCTTTTACTTTCTACGCTACTAATGCTTCAACATCCTCTTGTGTAAGACCTCCTGCACGACCTCTTTTAGATTGAGAAGGGCCAAAATAAGACTTGAATCCTATGCCAGCTCCTAATCCCCTAACACGGCCAGGATGCTCCTTCGTACCAAGAGAAACTACTAGTTCATCCATGTAGCCAGTTGGGATGAAATTTCCTTCCTTCCTTTGCTCGTGGAGATCAATCTATTCATAGTTAATAAAAATATTAAATCACAATATCAATTAGATATAAATAAATCTAAGTTTGTGGGAGTTACTCTTTACTTAGTTGGGATAAACCTACCATCTTTTGTGCCACCTCCTTAGTTGCAGGGTTGACAATTTCACCGGCTCGATTATTTCTAGCATCAATCCATGTCAAGTGTCGAGGTGGTCGCTCAACTTGAGTTGTACTAGATTCTTCTCCAGAAGATGATTGCTTCTCTTGTAGTTGGTGGCGGAAGGCATAACCACCGGGCCCCAAGCGATGGTCATGCACATTTTTATCCCGTCTTTCCTTTTGAGCCTGGTGAATAGCCTGATCATTTAAAACGAGGTATTGCAATTTAGACTTGGCAAACATGTATAAAAAGATTCACCTCCTTAATTGTATAAAATTAAATATTCATACAATACATCACAATCTTTATTACCTCAAACTCTTCCGATCTCCTAGCTGCAACAAATCTTTCCCACACCTCAGGATCTATAAAAATATATACATCTGTAGCTTTCTTCGTTTGTTTAGGATTATTTATAAATTCCCTTACAAGATATGTCTTAAAACCCCTCCATAGTACACAACAACGTTGTAGCACTCTGTTCTTGTGATCTTTTTCATTTAGATGAAAAACACCCTATACATACAAAAGAAGCAATTAATAATGTTGTTTTGAAAAGGAATTAATTCCAAGCAAACTAAATTAGAATCAATAGATAAAAAACATATTAAAATAATATCACTTCCACTCATAGATATATCTTTCCATATGAGGTCTTTTTTGGCATTAGGAACATCATGCCAATTTTCTATATCTATTGGCACCTTACTGCGTGCGGTCACCCCTATGTAATGCTTGAAAGCACTAGCATGTTCCCCAACAGGTGCTCCTTTCATATCAAACTGGACTGGCAAGTTATCCCCTTTAGACTTGAGCTCCTGCAGCCTACACATCAATGTAGGACCTCTAAGTTTCTTAGAATCACCACTACCATCCTCATGGTGCTCATGCTCAGAATGTTCATCTTCACTCACCATTTTAGAACCTGCAAGTATACATGGTAAAAAAATAAGTGATAATAAAAGCACAAGTGATAAAATATACATGATAATAAAATAAATAATTCAAAGAATACATGCCTTTAGTATTGGTTGAGTTGTTAGTCAAGGAAAATTCCTTCAGCATGGTCTTGACGTTTATAATATTCATCGGTGTTATGTTCAACATTTACACTTGGCAAACCAACTGAGAATGGACTGGAATCATCATACTTTTCATAGTATTCTTCTTCATTTATAGGATCTACAGTAAACTGTCTTTTTCCATTAAGAACGACAGACCAATTTTTATTTGCCGGGTCATCAATATAGAATACTTGTTTTGCTTGGTCTGCCATGATGAATGGCTCATCTTTGAAACCAATCTTTTCAAAATTCACCAAAATGAAACCCAACTCATCCACTAAAACTCCTTTGTTGTTGTCACCCCAATTACACCTAAATATAGGAGCTTGAAAATTTGTATAGTCAATTTCCCATATGTCCTCAATGATGCCGTAATATGACATCTCAGCTTCGCATGGTCTTTTATCTTCACCTCCCTTGTAATATGTACTACAAGATGAACCATGATATAAAAAAATGAAGGAGGAAAGTACATTTCAAGCTGACACATGGTAACAATTACATCTTTCTGTAATTATCGAGAGTATCAGGATGTATCACTTTGTTGCATATTTCATTGAAGAAGAAACAGAGTCTTGTGATTGCAAACCTTACATGCTTCAGAAATATAGATCGAATAGAAATAGGTAAAATTTGTTGCATTAAGGTGTGACAATCGTGAGATTTAAGACCTATCAGTTTCAGATCCTTCATTGATACCAATCTACGAATATTAGAAGAGTATCCTTGTGGAACCTTAATATTATACAAGCATTCACAGAAAGTCTTTTTCTCTTTCTTTGACAAAGTGTAACAAGCCGGTGGCAAATATGTGCAGAGACCCCTGATCTCCACTGATAATTCTTTTCTAATACCCATTAATTCTAAATCTTTTCTAGATTTGATGCCATCTTTAGTCTTTCCTGGCATGTTCAATAGCGTACCGATGATGCTATCACAAATATTTTTTTCAACATGCATGACGTCAATGCAATGTCTAATTGCCAAAGATCTCCAATAAGGAAGATCCCATAATATTGACCTCTTCTTGTATAGAGATTTGTCACATGCGAGTGTATGACTACTTGAACTCTTTCCAAATTCATTAACAATATGTTTCACCCTATCATATACAACATTTCCTGGTATAGTTTTAAGAGCACTTCGTTCCTTAGTTGATCCATTAAAGGTTTTGCGTTGCCTTTGATAAGGATGAACTGGTGGGAGAAATCTCCGATGGCCAAGATATATGATTTTACCACCATGTTTCAGTCTGATTGAATAAATATTTTCCTCACAAACAGGACATGCTTTGTATTCTTTTATGCTATATCTAGACAAATTTCCATAAGCTGGAAAGTCATTAATCATGCAAAATAACATAGCACGCAAACTGAAGATCTCTTTACGTGAAGCATCATATGTCATAATACCTTCTTCCCATAGTTTCATTAGGTCATTAATTAGAGTTTGAAGGTAAACATCAATACCATTTCCAGGTTGCTTGGGCCCTGATATCAATATTGACAACATCACATACTTATTTTTCATACACAACCAAGGAGGAAGATTGTATATAACAATCACAATAGGCCACATGCTATGTTGGCTGCTTAATGTACCATAGGGATTCATTCCATCTGTATAGAGTCCAAGTCTTAGGTTTCTTGATTCTTTACCAAATTGAGGGTATAATAAATCAATTTTCTTCCATTGTGGTGAATCAGATGCATGTCGTAGGATGCCATCATCATTGACCTTTAACTCCCCATGCCAAGAAAAATTTTGCGCATCTTCTGTATTAGCAAATAAGTGTTGAAATTGTGGTATTATTGGTAGATACCACATCACCTTTGTAGGAGAGCCATTTTTAGCCTTAGCTGAATTTGTAGTCTTATACCTTGACGCACCACATTTTGGACAATTTATCAAATTACTATAGTCCTTCTGAAATAACACACAATCATTTGGACATGCATGAATCTTCTTAGCCTCCATTCCCATTGGGCACATTATTTTCTTTGCTTGATATGTTGAAATTGGAAGCTCGTTACCTTTAGGAGGAATTTCCTTTAACAAAGACAACAGTGAAGTGAAACTCTTATCGCTCCACCAGTTTTGAGCTTTAAGAGTATATAATCGCATAACAACACTCAACCTCGTGAACTTAGTACAACCCTTATATAATGGTTTTTCATCATCATGGACAATGTTTGCAAATAAAGAAGGTGGATCAATGACATTGTCCCGACAAATATGTAGCATCTCATCAACCATATCATCCTGAATCTGGTCATATGGAATCGGTTCATCATTAACATTATCATCATCTATATCTTCTATGCCACAACTATTAGTATCGACATTTTCTGATCCATAATTCAATTTCTCTCCATGCCAATACCATTCATTATAACCTTGTATGATCCCATTGCATATGACATGATTCTTAATTTCCTCACCAGTATCAACTTTCAAATTGTTACAATAATTTCTACATGGACAATATAGCCTATCTGTAGGTAGTTTCCTATGTTTCTCAGCAAATCTGATAAATTCATCAAGACCTTTGGCAAACTTTGGACTGCAACGGTTCTTGATAGACATCCAACTTCGATCCATTTTCTATATCACATTAAAATTAATTATAAAACTAACAATTTAATATTGATACTATAATAATCTATAAGTTTTTATTGATAGGAAGTTAATTACTTATATACTAAAGTGTACCACCTATCCCATTTTTGAATATTTAATCTCACTAGTAACTGTATAATGTATGTTTAGTTTTGAAGAAAATTTCAGCAGCATTTCCCCTAAGTTCTCCAAGTACACCGATGTAAATGGCAAATAACCACTCACATATGTACCCAGAGAACAAATGAAGAAATCCTACTGAAATAATCTACAATACTAAACATACATTATACAGGTACATCCTAAGTGAGATTAAAATATCCAAAAACAGTCCCAAATCGGGGACTATCCAAAGTTTACTCCTAATGAGTAAATTTTGAATGGGTTTCTAAGTTAATATATAAATGCATTATTTTCATATTTATATATTAAGTTAAACATCATGCATCAACCCTAAAGTGTCAATCTAGGAGTACGCATGTCTAATCTAGTATTAATTTCTAAAATTTATATAATGAATACATATGAAAAAAGACATGTTTTTATTATTGGGTTATCAAATCATATAAAATGGAAAATACTTGTACAAATTAGCAAAGTAATGCCGTTTCCAACAGTTCAAAGATTGAAATCATTATAATATTCAAAACTATTTGTGAACATTACAACAAATATGATTAAAACATTTATAGCTCCCACATAAATAAGGAGCAGGTCCACTCTCGGTCGACAATTAGTCGACCGAGAGTGGACCTGGACTCTACACGCAGGTGGGCTCTCGGTCGACTAATTGTCGACCGAGATGGACCTGGACGCAGAAATGGCGGTGGGCGGGAATTAAGGAAGGCGGTAATGAAGGAACGAAGGAAGCGGCAAACGTACTTGGAAATGGCGGCGACCTTCGTGGAAGAGTGGAGAGGCGGCGACCTTCGTGGAAGAGTGGAGAGGCGGCGACGACGAGCTCTTTTCATAGAGAGGAGGCAAAACTTTGGCGGCGCGGAGAGGTGGAAACATCTTCACGTACGGACACCACGATCCTCTTGGCGGTGCAGAGAGGTGGCACAGACTTCATAGAAACGGCTTCACAGAGAGAAGGCAAGGCATTCACGGCAGAATGACAAAGGAAAAAGAAAGGGTTCGCGGCGCCGCGGGAGAGAGAATAGAACAGAGAAAAGGGTTTCGCGGGAGGAAGAAAGACTAAAGTTTCGGCTTTTTCACAGAGAGAAAGACCTGTAGCGTCGGTTAACAACAAAAAACCTACACTAAAGATAAACGGTGCCCGTGTCAGGTTGTTTAAAAACACTCAAACGCATTTTCGGTCGAAGAATTTGTCGACCGAAAAGACCTCTAGTGTCGGTTATAAGGAAAAAACCGACGCTACAAGTGCTTATACGAAGGACATCTGGCCCCTTTCGGTCAACAAATTCGTCGAACGAGAAGGAGAAAGATTTCCTTCGTATAAGCACCTCTAGGGTCAGTTTTTTCCTTATAACCGACCATAAGTTTATGTCGGTCGACAATATTGTCGACTGAAGAGGACTTTAGAGTCGGTCATAAGAAAAAACTGACCCTAGAGGTGCTTCTAAGAAGGATATCTGGCTCCTTTCAGTCGACGAATTTGTCGACCGAAAGGGGCCAGATTTCCTTCGTATAAGCACTTGTAGCGTGGATTTTTTCCTTATAACCGACCCTAGAGGTCTTTTCAATAGACAAATTCGTCGACTGAGAATGCGTTAACTAAACTGGATCGAAAATTCATGTCAGTCGACAATAATTGTCGACCGAGGAGCATTTTAGGGTCGGTTATAAATAAAAAACCGACCCTAGAGGTGCTTATACACGTGAAATCTGACTCTTTTTCGGTCAAAAAATTCGTCGACCGAGGGAGCTCTAAGTTATGTGAAACCCTAATATATGGTGATGTCGTATGAAACCCTAATATGGGATAATGTTATGTGAAACCCTAATATGGGATGATGTTATGTGATACCCTAATATGGTAATGTTATGTGAAACCCTAATATAGGGTGATGTTGTGTAAAAACCCTAATATGGGATAATGTTATGTGAAATTTCAATATGGGATGATGATGTGAAACCCTAATTGATAAAGATGGGAAAATCTAACCCTAATGATGTTATTTTTGTATTGCATGATGTTGATATGAAATTGATATGGTTGATATGAAATTGAGATGCTTGTGTAACAAATATCCTGAATACCTTGGTCAGATGACCTGAAGCTAATAGTTACCTAATAAATGATAACCATGTTTAGTGATGAACTAAGGGTTTGAATACCCAAATCCAGCAAATGTGATGATGGTGGTATTGAGGGATGTGAATTCCCAACAATGAGACAAAAGATTGAGATCCCAATGCTTTATAACGTTTTGAAAAGTACTAAACTCGATCCAAAATTTCTTTCGGTCGACAATATTGTCGATCGAGGAGCCCTTTAAGGTCGGTTATAAGGAAAAAACCGACTCAAGAGGTGCTTATACACGTGAAATCTGGCTCTTATTCGGTCGACGAATTTGTCGACCGAGGAGCCCTTAAGGTTCAGTTATAAGCAAAAAACCGACCCTAGAGGTGCTTATTCATGTTAAATTTGTCTCTTATTCGGTCGACAAATTTGTCAACCGAGATGCCTTAGAGGTGCTTATAACCGACCCTAGAGGTGATCCTAAGTCCTCCTCGGTCGACAATATTGTCGACCGAGAGTGTCTCGGTCAACAATATTTTCGACCGAGATTAACCCTGTTTCAATGTTTTAAATTAAGTACCAAGTGTGTGTACGAGTGTGTGGTTGTGACACTATTGTAGGGGATGACCTATCTAAGTGTTGTTAATGGCTAGGTAAGATCTAACGCTTGATTTACATGATATCTAAGTACTTGTACAAGATTTTACATGATATTCAATATAATCATTTTGTATGAATCTTTAGTTCTCCCCCTTAATTTTATGCTATGCTCCCCCTTAAAGAGATATTTAATTTTAAAACCAAGTGATGCTTTGTCAAATTTAGCCATAATTTATTTTTCAATCATTTGAAATAACAATATTCTTATATAACATGTATATGTCCAAATGAAGCCATGGAAAACACTTTTATTCATAACAATTTAATGCCCATACACTTTATGAGATGAAGCATGACATACTTGCTTTATAAAAAGATATCCATTACAATCATTACAAAGATATCTCATAATCTCACTGAAAAGACCGAAGGATTACATCAATGTCTGGGTCTTTTCCAAGAAAGGGCTCAGCTCCATAATATTTGACCAGTGTCTTCCACTCCAAGGCACCTGTCTTGGTTAAGGCATAAGCCTCCAAGAAGGTGGGAACACGATCAAAGCAAAAGTTGGCAGCAATGTCTTGAAGTTGAATTGGGGAAAACTGAGTATGTGTGAGATCAGGAGATGGTGGAGGTGGAATTTGATAGTAGTTGTAGGAAGGATTGTATGGATTTATCATGCCAGGATTAAGGGAATAGGGATATTGATCAGGTTGGTTAGGAGAGAGAGTTTGCATCCTTTGGTTTAAATAAGTCATGGCATGGTGATTATAATCCAATTACCTACTTAGGTGATATTGGGATCCAGCAATGTATACCAAGGTGTTTGTATTAGGATCATGGGGTAGGTTGGTAGGAGGAGGTGGTGGAGGTATGTCTTGGGTGGATGTCTCCCCTTCAGTCCTAGCCCTTTTGTGGCCAAAGTCGATTCCCATCTTTTCCACCGTATTTTTACTTATCTTTTGGGGTTTTCTATCCCATGTGTAACCTAAGTCATCCTCAATATTCTTCTTAAGAAAATGTTGAGTGATTTGGCATACAAAGTCAGCATAAGGTGGATTGCCAGAAAACTCAAGCATATTCTTAAGGATGATACAAATAAAGTTTATGGGAATACCTTTGAGAATGGCATAAATAAGGTACATACGAAAGGTGGGTACTTCAGATTTGTTTTCTCTAGGATGGATATTGGTGGCAATAATGAGATTTGTGATCCTAGCTTCAGGTTTTAGATTTATGGCATAATAGGTACCCCTATCTTCATGACAAGTTGTATTTGATTGAAAGATGGCTCTTTTGACATCACTAAGGCTAGTTGTAGTGTCATCTTGGGAGAGTTTGTTGAGTGGATTACCTGTGGTGAGATCAAGAAAATCTTTATATTCTTCTATGTCTATGTCATGCATATCAAGAATACCCTCCTCAGTAAAATGGAATCCATACCCACCAACCATAGAGGAGAAGGAATCATGGTCAGGATGTGGGGTTAAATTGGCATAGAATTCATTAACTACTTTGGAGGAGTAGGAATGGAAGGAGGGATTTAGAAAATCAGTCAAATGTTACACCTCAAAGAGTTCCTCCAAATCGACAATGATGTGGAAGTCCATGACGTCGACTGGCCGTCGTGGAAGAGGAGTTCTTGAGGAGAGCCTGAGGTAGCAGTCGCCTGCAGCTGCGTCGTTGAAGGGGACGTCATTGATGAACGACAACATTGGAGAGACTGTCCTTCCTTTCCTACCTGCAACTTGCTTCTTTCCACACGTAGATGATGAAGCCATTTCGTTGCTTTGAAGTGGAGAAGTAGCAAGCAAGACTTGGATGTAGAGAAGCTAAAGATTTTCACAAGAATACACTAGAGAGGAGCTAGAGAAGTGAGAGTGTGAAGAAATGGATCGTTTTGGGTGCTATTTATAGCAAAACAGAGCCCATTTTGGTCAACAATTTGTCGACCGACGCCCACAACGGTCGTCTCCCGGTAGGCCAACGGTCGATCGAACTAGCCATTATGACGGTCGATTTTATAGCCGTTACGACGGTTGATTTTCTAGCCGTTACGGTTTTTTTAAATTTATATTTTAATCAGAATATTGCCTTTTTAATTCAAGCAAATGGACGTTCACAGGGTTGGCCTCGGTCAAACAATTCGTCGACTGATGTTGTCTCGGTCGAACAATTCGTCGACCGAAAAAGAACCAGATTTCCTTCATATAAGTACCTCTAGGGTCGGTTTTTTCCTTAAAATTGACCCTAGAGGTACTTATTCATGTGTGAATCCTAAGTTTCTCTTGGTCGACAATATTGTCGACCGAAAATCCCTCTAGGGTCGGTTATAAAGAAAAACTGATGCTACAAGAGCTTATACAAACGAATCTGGCTCTATCTCGATCGACAAATTCGTCGACCGAGAAACAGCCAGATTTCCTTCTTATAAGTACCTTTAGGGTCGGTTTTTTTGCTTATAACCGACCCTAAAGTCCAATTCGGTCGACAATATTGTCGACTGAGATAAACTTAGGATCCAATTTAGTGTTTCACAAGCATGAACTAAATTGGATCTAAAATTCATCTTGGTCGACAATATTGTCGACCGAATAGACTTCTAAGGTCGGTTATAAGCAAAAAACTGACCCTAAAAGTTGTTTATGCACTTGAAATCTGACTCCTTATCGGTCATCGAATTTTTTGACTGAGATTATCGCTCGAAGTATTCGTCGATCGAGGAAAGCTCTAAGGTCGGTTATAAGTACAAATCCGACGCTAGAGGTGCTTATACATGCGTGAACTAAACAGGATCCAGAATTGATATCGGTCGACGAATTTGTCTACCGAGGAGCCTTTAGGGTCGGTTTTAAAGAAAAAACCGACCGTAGAGGTGCTGAACCGAAGAGGACTTTAGGGTCGATTATAAGGAAAAAACCGACCCTAAAGGTGCTCATATATGTGAAATCTAGCCCTTATTCAGTCGACGAATTTGTCGACCGAGGAGCTCTTCAGGGTCGGTTATAAAGAAAAACCGAACCTATAGATTGAGGCACGAAGCCAAAATCAAGCAAAATTTTGCCGCGGGAAACTTGTAATTGACTTTCTAAACCAATTGTATATAAGGTCGCTTATTTTATAAAAACCGACCCTATAGAGATGCACTACAAGGTCGGTTATTTTAAGAAAAGCGACCCAAGAGGTCTTAAGTGATGCCTGCATTTTTTATAGACATATAAGGTAGGTTATTTGGAAAACTGACCCTATAAAGATACACTACAAGGTCGGTTGTTTAAAGAAAAGCAACCCAAGAGGTCTTAAGTGGTGCCTGCATTTTTTATAAACATATAATGTCGGTTATTTGGAAAACCGACCCTATAGAGTTACACTACAAGGTCGGTTTTTTTTAAGAAAACTGACCCAAGAGGTCTTAAGTGGTGCCCAAATTTGTTTTAGACATATAAGGTAAGTTATTTGGAAAAACCAACCCTACATGTAGTGACGTTATACCCCATTTCTGTACTAGTGTGTGATGTACACCATTTCTTCTAATGTTGGAGCAAAGTAGGAATGATGGAACCATGTAACTCTAGACCATAGAACTACACCACCATGCTCAACATATTAAAGTTCACGTGAACTTATGGTAGGTCAAACAACCCTTTCATATGAAGTCCGACTATGTGTCCCTTGTCTTCATTTGACAGATATTGCTTACAATGCAACCACAATTCTATCTCAAATGTCTAACTTTCCTGACATACTAGACATCTCCTACGTTGTCAATGGTCAAACCTTATGTGCAAGCGATTCCATCTCAATAATTTAGAGAACTATGATACAAGAGGGTCATGCACTCAAAGATGTAGAAATGAGATCTAGGATGAGACTCCTTCCATTTTGTAATGAAATAGATGTTATGAGTATACTAGATACTCTTCTTGAGATACAAGGTATTGTATTCCCCAAAGGCACACTTTTAAGGTAGGTCAACAAGGGGCACACACTTAATATACACCCCTTTTACTATAACATTTAGAAGACCATGTGGTGGTGATCCACTCCTCCCCCAAATCCCAACACTTAGACACAAAGAGTGTGTGGGATGCATATGTAACCGACCCTAGATTCATTACTCTGGTTGTATCAATAGGCCAGCCACATTCTCAGCACGTGGCCTAGTCATTTGGATGCCCCTCAGGCCCAAAACACCATATTTTGGCATTTTAAGCCCTTTTTGAAAGCATTTTGTGTTCTTTTGGCTTTTCAAAGCTAGGATATGGCTTGGTTCCTAATATTTAGCCACTTACTCTAGTTTTGTACTCGTTTAAGCCTCATTGAAACAAAAATAATCCATATTTCATAATAAACCTACTTCAAGCCTTGCATAGGCAAGCATCTTTTGTTGAATCAACAAATCCTTGCAATAAAAAAGCATGATCATCAACGTATTACCCATGTAGAAATATACAACTTCCTAGACTTTACTCTTTTGATGAGTTAGTTGTGATCAGATATTAACCTACATCATGTATCATCAAGTTGATGACATGACCAAAAATTCCTATCTTCCAGTCTCATGACTTCATCCCTCATCATGAGTGGGCTCACCCTTTTTCTAGACCCTAGTTTTTATTGGGGCAAACTGTTGACACTCCTATCTTGAGTCTTTCATATATGGTTTCCAAATAAATAAATTCATGTAATATGTCAATGCAAAACTATTCAATGAATCAAATCAAGATAAGTGACTCAACTTCAAAATTAGATAAAAAAGGTGACAAAATATGGGAATAATCATAGCCGCCAATCTGCAACCAAGAAATGTAAATTGTCATCACATAATGTGAGTAAGCAATTTCTGCATAAGTTTTTCATGATTCTTACATTATAGTGACTCAAATTGGTCTCCCCACAAGTATACTTGATTGAAATAGTAGAGATCATTCAAAAGGGAACTACTATTGTTGGTACTTGGTTTTTAGAATTCCAAAAAAATGGGTAGATCTAAAATATGATTTTGGGTTTGCATGAATTTAAAACTAAGTAATTGATAACATAATTAAAACTTTGTCTAAACCATTTTAAGATATTAAGATATATATCCATGATAAGGTTTTCAATCATCATGAATCTCATGTTAAATATTGAATCTGAGGAACAATTGCATATAATTCTTATAGGAAAGCAACCCGTGCATGTAATACTCTCATCAACACATATATTAGCTATACTAAATATAGTACTCTCATCACTCAGCAAGTTCTACACCTCTTGGTATTACCACAACTCAACCTAAACACTTTCATGGATTAATTTAATTTTTCATGAGGAAATCTCCTAAATTCCCTTTGTACCCTCTGAAAATGTATCAAAATACATAAAACATACACTAAAGGTGTTTAGTCAATAACACACATAATCACATATATAATAGTCGCTCAATAAGTATTTGGCTAAGAACTTATTTCATAAATGAAGATTGTTATACATTAAATGATGTGGGGGATAGTCCATCACACCTAAGGCATATGATGATCACTAATTGAATTGAATATGCATAAAAAAATAAAAACAAACATGAAATTCATCATGTATTGGATAAATGGTAGCCTATATATAAAGGAGGAATAAAAGATGACTAGGAATATAAAAGGAATCCAAGTCAGAAGTGGAGAATTCCATATGGACGTCCTCCAATATCCTCCTAAGATTTAGATATAATGTATAAAGATAGATCCATGAAGTCACACACTAAGATGGTAAAAGTCACCCTACCCTCATTAGAAACACGTATGTCCTCTATCTTGACCTAATATGAGTCAGATCCTTGACTCAGGAAGAGGTCAAACCTATTAAGAGATTGGAAATTAGGTGAATTTTGTGATTCTTCTAATAGACAATTACACTCCATAGAACACATAAGTATAATGTGTAACTTATCAAATATTATAACTATTGGAGTTTATTGATGACTTACAAGGTGTGCAAACAAAAAAGTGTGGTGTGTGAATTATTGTCAGTAACTTACCAACATTATGTTAACACATACTAAATGTGCAGTTATAGTGCATACTCTCTACAATTTCTTCTATTGGCTTGATAATGAGGAACACGTTGTATAACTAATAAACACAATGTGTCATTCTTCTATTTTAGCCCAAATGCCTTCTGATATTCATGGAATTTGGTGCTTATTTTTACAAATTGAACCTCAAGTCTCCCTAAGTGGTAGATTTCATGAAATGATAGTACCCGTAATCAAAACCATGAGGATAATCAATCAACAAAAAAGAGATAACTTGGTGGTATTTGATATCTTATGGAGACTAACTAGGTGATAAGAACACGATTAAGTTGGTAAAATGTCATATAAAAAGCAATTATCGAATTTGAATTTTAATTAGACCACCTATTTCCCTCAAGCAATCAGAAATAGAAATAAAAAATGTGCAACTCATTTAGGAATCGCTAACACTGTAGTCTACAAAATTCAAATCTTAAAATTTACCAACTATCCAACTCATTTCTTTGAGGTTATGAATTTGATTATCAATTATGTATATTTTATCTAAGTGAATATATCTAGTAAGAGAAATGCTAAGGATAATTCAATGGCCGTGTCAGAAAACTAGCAGAAAGAAATTGCACTCATCCAAAATATAGTGGATTAGAGTTTATGGAAATTTTATTAACAAGACAAATTCATCTATTTCATTAACACATCATAGATGATTTTTACATATAAGATCTCATGTGCAACACTAGGTTGTCATTATTAAGTTGGCCAATGTGGAATGTTATTTGGGGTCAATCATCCCTCCTAGTAGCACCTAACCATCACACCCGTATTGGTAAAGTCAAGCTAGACCTACTTACTATGCATGTAACTTATCCTTAACGTGGGATTTTGTCTACTACACGAATATTTTTTTTGTGAAATTCCCATTTTTCAAACCATGTTTCTTCTTATTCTTTCTGATTTGTCCTTGCACATGCGTACATGAATCATATAAACTTAATTCTATAACTTGGATTTCATCTTATTAAAAATCATCCGGATAAAGGTAATTGGGATTCCACAATGAGAAGTCAAAAGTACCAAATATATAGCGACACACTTTTCTCTAGAAAAACCCAAGGACAAGTTCAACTAAGTGCCATTTGATTAAAAAAAAGTTATTAGTTGGGATGTAGTTATGAAAATTTAATTTTTATCAGTTATGTAAAGTTGGCTAGATCCATCACTTTTCAAATATGTTTGGAAATTGGTACAGATTATAGAAGTGATTTCCATAAGACTTATTAAAATATTATGGCAAAAAATCATGGTCTATCTAAATATGGTATCCAACATAACAAACAAATATGGAAAATCATGTCTATAAAAAGAAAACAACCTAGAAAATAGGAAATTTCTAGAAATAAGTATCTGAAAGGAAAATAGAAGACAAACTATACTACCATTCAGTTACTCCCTCTAAGATTGAATTATATAATGTCCTTATTGTACATCTAAACCTAGGAGACACGACTGAGAACCTCAATGTGGTGATGGAAATTGATATTGATATGAGGTAAACCTCAATCCTCCATCCTAACATGCAGAGGAGTGATAATGAGTCAGGAAGTCACATAAGAGTAGAATAAGAATGTTATGGTTGTAAAGAAGGACCCTCTATAGCTATGAATGACTCAATTGGATGTGCCTCTCCATCCATGTCAAAATTTCGATGCCAATTCTCCCTCTTCTTATGAGTATTGTATTTTGCGTTAGGGATCTCTAAAAACTCCTGATCTTGTCCATGGAAGTATGCCATAATTCTCATCATCATTTGTGTCTATTACAAGTAACCTAGAAGCAATCAAAAGGTTTTTGACAACATGCCAACCTATGGAGATGTTGAAGGTTGTCCCTAAAAAACTTTAGCTGAATAGAATGTTGAGTAATTAGTCCCCTAATCATGTGTCTCCTTTCTTAGTGTCATATACCTTAATTGGTTTGTGGGTAAAAAAATCATTCACATTTACCATGTAGTCTCTCAGCATGGCCCTCCACAAAAAATGATCATTCATACCCATGAACCCTTGGATGTCCTTGGCGAACAACCCGATACTGATCTTGCGATGAATGTACCTGAGGATGGGTTTGTGGATGTTAGAGCATATAGATGATGGTGAATTGTACTTCTCCCCAATTGTTTGGGATTTTTATTTATCCCTCTTAAATGATCTTGGGGTCCAAATGCTTCCCTTGTAGTCAAACCCTATGTGCTCGCAAAAATTCTTAAATGTGAGTTTGTATTTGGTATCGATTAGGAAAACATGTAGTGTTATGGATGTTCTAGTATGTTAGGATCATGCTATATCTTTAGTGCCATAATAAACTAATAAGTGAGCATTGGATAAGTGTAGGCATCAATGTTGAAGAAATCAAAGATGTATATCTTCTCTAGAAGTGTCCATGTCTTATCGACAATGTCCAATTTTTTCATCATTTCATCACAAGAAAAACATCTACGAATGATTTGTTGGCTCACCAAACTATCAAGGTTAGCTACCTCCACATCATATTTGAGGATGAAGGAGGTGAAAAGCAATGCCAAGTTCATGTTGGAAGACTCAATTTGGGGCCTATTGCTGGTTTGCTTCCTTGGGTCCCTTGATTTTTTTTCAAATAAGAAAGAGTGGGTATATGTAGAGCAATAAGATATGCAACTCGGTCATTACAATGTGTTATTCCTATAAGGACACTTGTTGTAGCTCTGGTGGAGCATGGTGCAAAAGAATGCATATGGACCATATAAGTGTGAGCAAGATATATGGCAACATTGAGTGAAATCCCAAGTAAATTGTCCTTGGAGAGGAGAAGTTTCCACAATGACCGGGTGAGTTTTCCAACTTACAGTATAGGATTGGAGTTACTAGTCTCTACAAGACTGACAAACTGGAGAAGAATGTTAGAGATGCTGACGTGGCTCATGGTCTACAATGTCTCTATTGTGTACAATGGCTGCAAGGTCTGCCCAATTCACAAAATAGGTGAGGTCAAAGATGACACATGCTTGTGGGTAAGATGTCCTCCTAGGGTCCCAATGGTTGATTAGGCAATCTTGTGAGAATGGAAAGATATATGAAGTGAAAGGTGGATAAGGATGATGAAGGAAGAGAAATCTTGTGGGATGGTGGTGTTGCTAGCTCCTCTGCTTGTATGTGGAGCTGTTAGGGTCCATAGTGGTTGTATCTATGTCAAAACATGTCATAGTTTCTAGTCGTAAAAGTGTTTGTATTAAACCACAACTATAAGAGCACAAAACCTTGATTGATTAGAAATGAAATTTATGTCGTGTTGATTTTTTTATAACACTTGCTAACCAAATGTTTGACAAATCGTGTATTGGAAATTTATGACATGTGAATCCATCATGGATTTTTTGAATTCATATGGAAAACACATGGTGTAAAATCTCAGTAAATGTCTAGTAAATAGAAACACACAATTTAATGTAAATACATGTCGTGTAATTGTACTATCATACATTCTGGATTCACTATTATAAAACCACACACTATGCCTTTTCCCATCATGATGTTAAGTCTTAAAGAATGTTGAAGTCAATATTATTCAAACCCTCCAATTATATGAATTGTACTCCTGCAATGTAAATGACAGATAATAAAAAAGACAACCTTCAAATGGTCGCTTCCATAGTATTTGTTGATTGGGTGTTTTTATTTATAGAAAATAATTAATAGGAAGTAAACATCCTAAAATAAATTTAACCAAGGTAATATATATATATATATATATATATATATATATATATATATATATATATATATATATATATATATATATATATATATATATATATATTGGGGTCGAGCCCCAAAACTGCAATCCATTTGTGGTCTGGAGCCAAAATCTGCATGTTCTTAATAATTCAAAAGAGGAAGGGTATGCCCCCTCAGTTCTGAATGTATAGGTATGGATCCAACTTGGGCCTTTCATGAAGACAAAGATGCATGTTGTGGGATTCAATTATCCATCATTGATAATGATTAACTATCCCATAAACCTTGTTTCAAAGTTTTGCAGTGCATACATTGCTTTCCCTTGCAAATTAAATTATTCATTTTTATTAAGTTGGGTGAAAAAAAAGGGTTTCCATGAGATACTCTTATTTTTTTTCCAGTTGAGGCTACTAAAATATATGTTGATAGAATTTCCACTACCACCATTGTTAAAACTTGGAATTTCCCTATTGACTTGTTGGTTGTTCAGTTGTTGCCACATTGGTTGTTTTTTCTAGAAGATTTGATGCACATTGTTTTTATTACAGAAGGAGAAGTTCATATGAGTTTCTACTCTGATAAGCTTATTTTTTTCCATAGTTTCCAACATAAATGTATTTCTCTAGTGTTTCTTATTGATATGGACGCGAGGATGATAAGTTACTTGGTCCTCCACATTAATCAAAATTATGATAGAAGCATGAACTTGATGAGTTCACTACCTATCCATCTTTTGGTTAGTACCATTTATCTTGCTTTCTTGGGTTTCAATGCTGTCAACACTATACTTCGCTCCTTTCTATTGCTGAAATTTTATATTAAATGGCTTCCCTATTTGAGACACATTGGAAATGATTCAAGGCCATGTCTTCAAGTATGTAATAGGACGGCTTGGGAGTCTAATTCTTCCAAGAACCATTTGTGACCGAGTTCACCACTTGGCATGTATTGGATGACAAACCCTTTCAGATAGTTTGCCTCAATAACCATTGCTCAAAACCATGTGTCATTCACAAGCGTTGGATATCCACAAATATGTCCAAAGATTCATACAAAGTCTCTTCATACTTCCAAGTGAAACTGGTCAGTTATTTCCTCAATCGAACAGTCTTTTCTTGGTAGATAGTACTTTGCAAGTAAATCTTTCAATAGATCTTCTAGTTATTGATTGAGTTCATGGGAAATGTGAATATCCATGATTTATCACCAACTCTCCAGGTGAATGGAAAAAAAAGTAGGTGAACTCCATCAGTAGGGACATCATTTATATTGAAAATGTTTAGGTACTACATGAATGTGGAAATATGGACGTTAATATCTCCAAGGGCCGATTCTCGGTATCTAGTGTTATATAGTATCTGAATAATCAGAGAGATGCTAAAGAATTTATATACCTCAATCACTAGGAAAATAATTTCCCATAAATTGATTCTATTATCATTGATATATGTCCTTCACTAATTAATTTTTGTCGGAATTGTTATTTTATCCTCTTAGAAGAAATCTAGCTATGGTAATGTTGAAGAAATTCCTTATGTACCCTGGATGTTGATCAAGTATGGTTGATTTCTAGATCAAATAGAAATGGGATTCTAGGACTATTGTGACTTGTGTGTGACATGCACATGAGAATAATTATTGCAAAAGAAAACCAAAAAGTGAATGTACCCAAATGTAATAAGATATGGAAATAAATAAATGTGGAGTGGTAAATAATGACTGAAATGAAATAAAAGTAATTAAATGATGATAAATGAATGGATGGATATATTGGTGTTCATTAACCTTTTAAGGAGTGGGAGCCGAGAGGGGATCCACTCCCTACTAAAAATTTGAAGAATAAAACATTCGTTCCAAACACACTCAAAGGTATGCTGGAATAGGTGCAAAATTCTCAAATTTCAATCAATGATATTCAAAACAACCAAATTGTAGAAGAGGAATTAAATAAATGACTATATTCAATTTTCAAAAAAGATTACAAAAGTACATCATAATCTCCCATAAGGGTTTACATGTATGATACAACATAAGGATCTAAGTAGAGGGAAGTCTAAACTACTTATATCCCCAAGCAACATCTCCAAGAGCTAGTCCATGTTGGAAGCTATGTTCTCCTAGGTCATGTTCAACACCTTGATGTAAACCTAGGTGGTTGGGAAATCACCTAGAAAGAGAGAGAAATACAATGTATGTGTCAAATAATGAACAAGAACAAAAGATAAGGAAATAACATGAAAGTAAAGGCTAAGATTTCAACATAAGATGGAGAGAATAAGAGTATGATGCATAATAAGATAGATGGTTATCATATCAAGAAAAACAATAGAACATTTGCATGCATGGTTAATACTGACTACATTAACAATGTAGGGTTGATGCACCTACCAGACCTCAACCTATAGGTGAGGGGAGAGTAACACATTCCCAGTCACCTACACATTTTGTAAGGGGAGAGTAAACACATTCCACAGGGAGAAAACACATGCCCTATCTATGGGTGGTTGTACAAAAGTACCACTACTATATCTAATTAGTCTAATAAGATCAACATGCTAAAGAGAAGGTATGTCAAGTAAAAGCATCATATATCTGAAACATAGCAATGGGGTATACGATCCAAGAAAAAGAATATCATTACTTATTTTGAGGCAATTTAAAACAATAATGAATTGAGGAAATATGGTTCATTAAATCCTCATTAGGAAAATATAAGGTTTGGTTACAATTATTCTAGCATTGGGTGTAAGGAATGCACATATCTCTCTTACAGATATCAGTTACTAACTTTCACCACTTTAATTGAGTTCAAGTTCCTCTTTTCCTATTTTCAATGTATTAGCATGTATTAGAGTACATAATGCACATTAATGTATAGAAACCCTAATTTTAGACCTTTTCAGAAAAACTCAGATTTAGACTCTAAAAGCCTCACCAATGAACTTATTAGGTTCTCCTAATCAAGAAAATTTATTTTTATGTTAACTTTGGACGTGTGATGATTAAGATGTAATTTTCTTGGATTTTATGCACTAAATTAATTTTCCAAAAATACCCTTCATCAAACCTCAAAATCAGACATTGAAAATATCTTATTAGATAGAAATACATTTTCATATTTATTTGTAAAATTTGGATAAGAGGATTGAAAGATATGAATTTTTTTATTTGAACCAATCGGGAAATGACAAGTTAGAAATATTCTAGAGAGATGAAGAGAGAGAGAGAGAAAGAGAGAGAGAGAGAACACCATTTGACCCAAGATCAGGATTGGAGTTGCATAGGTAACCAAACTAGAGCTGTTAGAGAAGGTAAAATAGTAAGAAACCAAAACCCTAGAAGAACATGGTAAATAGAGATGGTGATCATTGATTTTAAACATAGAAGCATGAGTTTTAAGCATGTAGTAAGCAATATATGAGAAGGGGGTTATAAAACTCACATCTAGGGAAGGTGAAAAAATTCAAGAAGCAAGGTTCCTGAGCTAGAGAGGTTGGTTTCTACAACAAAGTTCCTATCTCGAGAAAGAAGCACCTTCTCCACTTTAGAGGTGAAAAACCTTAGCAAAAGAACATGGAGATGAGGTGTTTAAGGGCTCTAGGTGGGGTTTCAACATGGAAGGCCATGGTTTCGACCTAGAAGAAGGTGGGAGGAAGATTAAAAGCATGAAAATAGGGAAGTAAAGGAGGAAACTTACTAGTTTTGGTCGAAATCACCAAGAAGGAGCTTTAGAAACCCTAAATAGAACAAATTTGTAACCCTAGGAGCCTTCTTCACCAAGGTAGGAACCCTATTTTACCTTGGGACAACACCTTCATGGACAAATAGAGTAGGAACTATGCCCTAATCTGGAGGAAAGAGAATGAGAGAAAGAGTTTTTGAATTGAGAGGTGGGAAGGGGTAGATATGGCTTTATAAAGAAGGGGTAAAGCATTAGGTGTCTATGGGATTTTGCATGTGTCCTTAGCCTAGGCTTTGTGGCCATGTAAAAGGACAGCTCATAGGGTATTCTTGAATATCAAATGGCAGTTCTGAAAGCCCATGGAGACTTCTAGGCCACTCCCACCGACCTCCAATCAAAGAAATAACCCCATTGGTAGATAGCTTCTCAAGATAAGCTCATTTATAAAGAGGGTAATCCCTAAAATGTCGTTGGAGAGAAACACCTTCAAACCAAGGTGCAACTAGGTTCCAAATGGTTCAAAAACTCAAGAATATTAAGGGAGTATCTAAATATTATAATGAATGTGACAATTTGTAAAGAGTACCTCCAAATTGGGTAAATTGTAGAAAAGTCCAGAATGTACTTAAAATTGCATAACTTGCACAAACAACATCCAAATTGGACCAAATTTGAAAATTAGGTTCATTTTATGGTTTAAAATCACATAACAAAGTTATATTAAGGTTTCCAACACCTAAATAGGGTCCTTAAATAAACTTTCACTGAGGTATTTGTGCATGAAACCTTTTATTGGCACAAATAGTGAATAAATATTCACCAAACCACTATAAATTCCACTAATTAAACATCAAGGACACAAATGCAGGGGAAACTTAGGAAAAATAATTACATGGAGATTACATCTAATATTTAGTATGTTACAACACTCCACCCCTTAAAAAGGATTTCGTCTCCAAAATGTCAAGCAAAAAGAGAAGGGTGAGTATGGAACATCCCAGTACTAAACTCCCAAGTTGTTTCCATAAAACTTCCACCAAAACTTTCATAAAATCAAACTCCTTATTTTTGAACTGCTTAACTTGGGAGTTCAGATTCTCAAGCAACTCTACATAGGTCAGTGCTCATGGATCACTAAAGGTTCCACTATTAAGATTTCTTTTTATTCGATACAACACAATTAACATTTTAGGCCTATTAATATTATATTCATTATGATATCCTTATTATTCTATCATGTTATATTTACTTTGTTGCCAAAAGACTTAATTTTATTATTATACACAAATTCGTATATATTTCTTATTTATCTCATTAGGAGTTTTAGCGCAATTAGGGTTTACTCAATTATCTCAATATACTTGATTATTATCCTTAATAATTTGGATTTAGTCTTCATTATCAACATCTTGAATTATAACAGATTGTTTTGCATGAACTAGACATTTTATCCAATTTGTTACAGTTAATCCAAATAATGTCACATTATTACTTATAATTTTTTACATTAATGTCATAATTAATCATTTTCTCATATTTATTCACTTCTTATTATTGATTATGCACATTTATGTGAATCCAATTACTTTTTATACATATTTAAATCATTATGTGTATTTTAGTGATCAAGGTGGGGCATATTACATTGATTCACATACCAAGTAATGATTAGGTGATTAATTAGGTGTGTATCAAAGAACAAGGTGATATGCATTTCATATTGATGACCTAATTAATCTATGATTAGATGATTATATATCATTTATGTGTATTAAAGTATGTTATCTGATGATGAAACCTAATGTCACTAATGTATCAAGAATGTCATTAAGGATGCATAGGTTAAGGTTAGATGATTACGACTTAGGGTTTAGGTCAATATGATCATTATTATTCATATATACATTCTTAGTATTTATGAAATCCAAAACTAGGTTACAATTATCTTGCTCATCATTTCATTAGGGTTTATTGGTCCAAGACATGTTTTGCATCATGTGTACCCACTATTAGTATTAATATGTGAGCTACTCATATTATGTGAATTAGACATTCATTAGGATTCAAACATGTGAACTATTCATTAGATGACCATTATATTTTCTTTAGAATAACAAAAATCATGTGGGCTTACAACTATAACTTGTTTTGTCAAAACTAAGGATCCAAGAAAACTATCCTCCTAATCATCGAGTTAGGGTTTCTAGAGTCACTATAGCTAGATTTTAGTAGGTTATATCACTCCATCCTCTTAAAAAGTATTTCATCCTTGAAATCTAACTACCCAAACATAATCAAACCAACTACTCTCCACCTCTTAAAAGGTTTGACCTGCCAAGCCAAACTAATCTAGAAGTAAAATGATGAGTCTAACTAAACCATGTACAAGATCCATCACGCTTCCACTGCGCACTCGTATTGCTTACTAAACACCAAACTTCAAAGTCTACGTTATTAGGGATGGACTATCCAAACATGTGGTACTAGGGGACATAAGGGAACTATATTGGGTATCCATCCTCAAACAAGTCATTACACCTGAAAGTAAAGGTCAACATATCTCATTACACCTGAAAGCAAGGTCAACATATCCAACTTAGGTGCCTAAGGCTACTAATGTCTATAGGCATGCTATTTTGGACAGTTAGTATCAGCTCAGGCCATGCATGTATCATATGGATCTGGGAGTCCTCATAAACCAAGCTAGTGGTGAAAATCTTTCTAGCCCATGAACCCTGATCCTTTCTAGGCACCTTTGCTTTAAACTTCTACCCTACTAGCTACCTAACATGTTCATCACATTATGGTTCACTAAACATGTTTCTAATGTGAAACTCCTATGATCCTGAATCAATCTTTCATCATCTCAAGTGTAGCATAGGTCAATTCTAGGGAAAATATATCTCTTAAAGAGGAACTATATGAGACAAGGGTTCTAATTAGGGGACAAAGTTGAAATAGTCAAATTCCAACTACCATGGGCTCTGATACCATATTGTAAGGAGTGGGACCCGAGAGGCGATCCACTCCCTACTAAAATTTTGAAGAATAAAACATCCATTCCAAACACACTCAAAGGTATGCTGGAATAGGTGTAAAATTTTCAAATTTCAATCAATAGTATTCAAAACAACCAAAGTGTAGCAGAGGAATTAAACAAATGACTATATTCAATTTTCACAAAAGATTACAAAATTACATCATAATCTCCCATTAGGGTTTACATGTATGATACAACATAAGGATCTAAGTAGAGGGAAGTCTGAACTACTTCAAATATGTCTCCTAAATATTAAGGGAATATTAAGGATCTAGAATATTAAGGGAATATCTAAATATTATAATGCATGTGACAATTTTCAAAGAGAACCTCCTAATTGGGTAAATTCCAAAAAAGTCCAGAATGTACCTAAAATTGCACAACTTGCATAAACAACATCCAAATTGAACCAAATTTGAAACTTAGGCTCATTTTATGATTTAAAATCACATCACAAGGTTATATTAATGTTTAGAAAACCTAACTAGGGTTTTAAAATAAACTTTCACTGAGGTATTTGTGCATAAACCCTTTTTTTGGTACAAATAGTGAATCAATGTTCATCAAACCACTATAAATTCCACTAAGTAAACATCAAGGACTTAAAGGAGAGAAATGAAAAGGGAAACTTGGAAAAATGATTACATGCAAATTACATATAAGATTCAGTATGTTACAAACCTGGTTTCACTTACTAGGTAGAATTTATACTCTATTAAGGCTAACAAGTTCCCAACAATAGTACCAAATATGTGTTGCATAGGTTTGTAGTGAGTCTTAAATTGATAATGACTCAGATTTCTCTCCCAAAAAGTATACTTGTTTGAATTAGTATACAACATTGTGAGGGGACATATTGTTAGGAAGAAGGTTTCTAAAATAACAAAGGCAAGTTGGTTTGGAAGATGATTTTTTCTTTGTATGAATTTATAAACAAATTAATTGAAAATGACACTAAAAATATCATTAAAAAATTAAGATATCAAGAGAAATTTCTTGGATAAGGGAGTTAGCTCACCAGCCATCCCATTTTTACAATTAATCACATGAACATGTGGCATAATGTTCTTATAGGAAACAAAGTGATCCATCTTATCACTCTCCTCAATACATAGATTAGATCATTCTATACATAAAACTCTTATAGCTAGAAACAATTTAAACATATTGGTATTAACCCAAGTCAAGCTAACCATTCTCATTGATATGGATACTTATTCACAATGAGATCTCCGTGCTTCTCTTGTACCCTCTCAGCATACCTTCACTAAAGGTGATCTGTCAATAATACACACAATCTAGTACACAATCATTGTTGAATAAGAATTGGAATAAACACTTCATTCTTAAATGAGGATCATTCAACATGAAATGACATGGGGGATATTACCCCACACCCAAGACAAATGGCTACTTGATCATTTCATGTGATATACAAGCAACTCAATACAAATATATTCTTCATCATGAGATGGATAAAGGATAGCCTACATACAAAAGAGGCAAAAGAGATGGCTAGGAAAACAAAATGGAACCCAAGTCATCAATGGGAAACGCCAGTTGGACTTCCTCCCATCTCCTCCTAAGATTTGGATGTATTGAAAGAAGATCGATTCACAGAGAAAGGAATAGACGATGACCGCTGATGAAGAAGTTATACTCTTTCTTCTCATCAGACACCCTATGATGGTGCAAGTCATCCTCCTTTTCTTGGATCCATATCTACCATGTCTCTTAGCCTAATATGAATTAGTATCATCACATGAGTAAAGTCCAAATGTAGTTGCATGTCAGAAGTTAACTAAACATTTTTTACTTTTTTGTTGGCATAAATTTACATGCAGTGTAACACAAAACTACAATGTGTAACATTTCAAATTGTGTAACTGTTCAATTTTTTTATGACTGACTCATTTTGTATTAAATAATTGCTTCATCTAACTTCTAGTCCATAACTTCATAGCATTTTTGAAACTTGTTGCAAATATGGAATTATGATGTATACTTTCTACATATTTTTATCTTTCCTTGTTGGTAGGGAACATGTCATGTAACTAATATGCATGTCATGTATATTTTTAATTTCAATCCAAATGCCTTCCTACCTTCATGGAATTTGATGTTCCTTTTATTGGATGGGTCTCAACTCTTTCTAAATGTGAAATGGGATGAAATGACAACACCTACAACCAAAATGGTGATGATAATAAAATAGCAATAAAATATCATAAGTTGACATTATTTTATGTGTGAATGAGGTAAAAACAAGAAATAAGCATAATGTTACGCTGGTAAAATGTGGTATAAAAAATTTATCAACACTATGAATGTTGTAAGTCTACAAGTAACATCCTGAGTAACCTTGAGATGTGAAGAAATAATTCAAAACAACACTCAAGAAGTCCAACCAACTTTGAGAGTTTTAAATCCATGACAAGTTATTAAATTAAGGAATTACAATCAATATAATTGACAATCATCAATTGAATTATTTGAAATGATCGTAAATATTCCATTATTAGATGTCATTTGTAAAAAAAAGTTGACATTAAAGTTACCATAAGTGGGAAGGTTGTCGACAAAAATGGATGTCCGATTGATGGACTAATTTCTACAATCTACCTTTCTTTGTATTCTAATGGAGGCTATGAAACTATAAAGTTCCATGACCTGGTAACTCAAGATGAGCTCTTTATCTCCAAACCTATGCAATTTACCCCAAAAATGCATATCTACATGATCCTTGATCATATTTAAGCTCACATGCCACCACAACCTAACTAAAATCCTAATACGGACTGTGGGCATGTGGGGTGCATATCAGCATGTGTCCCACTTTAGGGTTGGATCCCACCATTATTTTTTCAATGATCAAATGGGTTCAACTTTAGTTCATATCTAAGAGTTGTGATACACACCGAGCACACACACCCTATTTTCCTTCTTTCATAGGCCCACGAAAAACTAGTCAAACTCACCAAAAAGCGTCAGGAAGGTAGGTCACACACTATGGACACAATCTATTTTCTCAAATTGAATCAGCCAAAAAATACTAGTAAAACACACCCCAAAGACATGGGAGGTGGGATGTGCACGAGGCACACCCCTTACTATTTTCCATTTTTATTGGTCAATGAAATTCTAGTCAAACATGATCGATATCCATCCACAAGTAAAGTCACCCACTTCACGTGTGTCTCTACAACCTCCTGACATGGGAAAGGCTCCACTTAAGCCCTAGAAACTACAAAAATATAGACCCCATTACACTTTTTATGGGCTAGAGGTCGAGATACTGAAAAGAAGAGGCTATCCTTCAAGAACTTAGATCTCACCCCCTAGTTGTCATTTTGAGAGGCTGACACTTTAGAAGAGGGTACCCATTTACAAACCAAAAAACTATATATATCCTTCCCCACCTCTAGATAGAAGGGATAAAAGGGTAAAAGGTTCGTCCCCACCCCCTATGGTGAAAACATAAGGTAGTTTGGGTCTAACAATCATGTAGGTCTCTCTCTACAACTATAACCCCCAATGGTGTGACAATACAAATACTTGGGGTGTTTATTCTTAATATTATATTATTACATGTAATATTTATATCAAAGGATATTTCCTTATCATTTTATACAATTTTGTATACATATATAAAATAAAATCTAAAGAACCTTTTCAGTAAATGCAATATGGCAAGGGCATCATGTGGTGCCTAACATGTTCCCCACACATGCTTAATTTGATTTTTCATTGATCTCTTGCTTTATCTACATGCAGTATGAAGCCTTTTATAGTTTCCCTTGTTTCCCTTATAAATATGGTGGCTACTTCGATTCTCTTTCTTTATTCAAAACCCATAGATTGTCTCTCAATCATTTTCTTGTATTGATAAATAGCTCTAAAACTATAGTTAGACATTTTGATTGATTGGAGAAAGAATGTACATCAACATATTCTTATTTGAGAATGTTACATACCCAATTTAAAAAAAATGCTACATCAATACACATCAATGTTATATCCTTTTGAAAAATCCTACATATAACTTTTTCTATTCAAATATTCTATATGATCTTGTGGTTGGATATGTGAACAATATGACTATAGTGAAGAATATAGTAAAGTTTTGTTTAACATTAATCCTTCGACTTTCCTCTATAAAACTATATCATATTAACATGGACAAAACTTCAAAATCTTATCTGGAATCATTTATTTTCCTATACAACAATTAATGTTTTCAAAAAGGGAACTAGAGGAAAGGAAGATGTGTATATAAGTAATCCTAAGATACACAATTTTGAAACTAATAAACAACTTGATTTCAAAAAAATATTCTTACACATGTGTTGAACTTCCCTAAGCTAATCCTTTCACATTCTTATGCTGAAAATAAAATTATTTATATTTAAGACAAACATTATAAAGAAAAATCAAGATCAACATTAATAAAAACTCTAAAACAAAACATTTCTTTGAATTAATTTGGTTATATAAAAATATAGAATTATAAAACGTCTTCCATTCTCACCAAGTTTTGTGAATCCCCTCCAATGAAATTCCCATTTGTTAAAGTTTAGCATTTAAATTCAACAAAACAATATGTATCCTAGTTTTGTAAATGGATCACTATATCAAATAAGGACTTATATGAATGTAAGGTAAAATAGAAAGCCTAAGTTTGGTTTAAAATATATATTTCCTAATTCAAAACTATATTTTGGTATTACTAATCTCTTGTTTGATTTCTATTAGTACTTAATACCTTGTATGCACACAAGGGAACTAACAAACCCTAAGAGCACATAAGTGTGGAACTAGTTTTATGGAGCCACCAAACTATTGATTACCATTGTGCTATAATTACTTTCTACTACTACTACTACAACTACTAATACTATGATTACAACCATTGTTGTTATTTTTACTACTCCCTACTTGACTTTCTATAAATGTGTTATAGATTATGCAATAGGTTGAGCATGCTTAGATAACAACATGAATACCATCTTAAAGAGTTTGATTAATTCTACACGTATTTACTATAATAGCGTAGATTAACTAATTTATAGTTAGGAGATATATGGACTCCTAAGTATTATGTAATAATGTTAGTTGAGTAATGTTACATAATATATATCAATGGTACCTAGGAGTCCATGTCCATCCACAATATGAGTTGGAGGTAGTTCCCCATTTTCTATATTGAAGATATGATACCTAGTCAAACCACATTTTGTATGGTCATTTATTTACTTATGTGTCTTGTAAATACACTATATTAGGAAACAATAAATAATGGGAAACCCTAGTGAGTTGACATGTGACTTCCCAACGTCCCATAACGAAATAATCTACCCCTAATTGGACAAGTGATGATCAGGACAATTAGATCATCTCTAGAGTCTCACTCCTTACAACATGATTCAAAAGTAATCTATATAAATTAGAAGTTAAAACTTTTCAAGGTGGTGTGAGTACTCCAAGTGTTTTTTAGACTCTAGGTGTGGTTTTGAGTGCATAATAAAGTTTTAAAATATGAAGTTTTGGATTGTAAGAGACAACCTAATTAACGTTAAGTTGTTTTCACCACCTTGAAGTTTGGGATAGCCTAAATTTTGAGGAATAAATTCATTTTAAGGTGGGTTGAATGTAATATCATTAATTTATAGGGTTTGATAACCTTTTTGGATATAGATTGTGGTACAATGTATTGTTAAGACCAAACCCTAGATTATACTTTGAGACATATCCAGATTGTATGAATAACCAAACATGAAGATAGTGATCATATATATATAGACATATGATTTGGAACAATTCTTGGCATTGTTTTCCATATTTGGGTCAGAAGACCTAGTATTGAAGTGTATATGTGATGTAGTAATTGGAATAATTATCATTCTATTGATTTTGAATCTAAGAATGTTCTTGATGAACCATCATATAACTTATGAACCATAGCGGACTCTAATGTTAGTAATATTGCTCGATATTAGGTATTTTAGTATGAAATCTAGTTATATGCTTTTAACCTCATATTCATTTTAGAAAATATAGTGAGTACAAAATAAATACAAAAATCAAAGCAAACCCTTATATTGACCTCCTGATCAGTAGAAAAATATTATAGACATGTTTAAGATAAGTTTAAACTTAGGTTTGCTTAATCTCTAAATTGGATTTAAATACTAAGAATAGTGTTGATCCTATATTAATGATGGTTCAATATTATTAATCATGTGTTGACCATAGATCTAGATGATCAAGGATATACTTAGGAATGTCTAAACTTATGTGCACATGTTTCTTAATCAAATGAATATGATTTTCTTGGTTAAACTCATGATATATATGTATTCTCTTCCATCTGTGAATATTGGCATATAGTATTATCGTGTAGTACTCAATGCTTTATCCCTTGAAAATACAATATATGCCTCCATTAATAAAAATTACCGTGCACTTGTTTATATTCTCAGGATAAGCACACAAACTTGTTGTACCTTTTTGTATTCTAGAGATAAGGGCACAAGTCTTATTTTACCTATTTGTATCCCTAAACTAAATTGGCACAACTGGGTGGTCTCCTTGGCCTTTGGGTCTTGTTTCACCTCATATAATCATTGTGACCAATGGACCCTTCCTATAAGAATCACACACATACATTGACCATTGTTGCAAAGTTTGCTTGGTTTGACAGAAAAACAAATAAAATGGAAGATTTTATCTTGTTAGATAACTATTTATGTTCTCTCTTATTTCTTTCTTTCTATAATTTTTGTTTCATTTATGAAAAACTAAATACATGTATTGTTATTCCCATGTACCAACACTTTGTGTATTTATTCTATTGTGGCATGCATGCTTTAGGTTTAGGTCTAGTATGTGACTAAAGATGGAATGTGAAAAACTATACAAGATGTACCTATTGTCTAAGATCCTAGTTAGTATACATGTTATTGGATTTGTACAATTATCTTTTCAATGTTAATGTGTAACAGTTCCTGCTGTAATAATATTATATGTTGAATATTCAAACTACTTATGGTGTATGCATCTAATTAATTGTTCATGTATGTTTTTCTTCCACATTTCACTTTGATATACTATTGTCTAAAATTTTCGAAGTTTGTCCCGTCACCCCCTTAAGGTTTTAAGAAGGAAAATTATGGGGAGTATAGGTTTTTTTCTAATATTTAACTCAATATTTTTATATATTTTTACAACCCATTAGTGTCATGATGAATTTCCACTCATCAAGTTTTTAGTTGCAATTTTATATTTTCTTTTACCTATTTCTATTGCAAAAAACTTCATATTTCTTTTTTTTAGATTTTTAGTGGTTATCATAGTATTTGTTATTTAATATATTTTTGTATTTCAATTGCAATTGATGCAAGAAGAAGAGAGAATAATTTATCCCTTCATGAAAAGCCTGATAAATTGATGAAAAAACTACATATCCTCACTCCCAAACTCAACAATCACAGTGATGATAATTAAATTATAGATAATCAATAAAATAGCTCTAATGTCCAAACTTGAACTCAAAATTGAGCGACTCAAAATTGATTGGATGAATAATTCAATTAGATATAAAGCAATAATATATACTGATACAAAAAATGATAGAATAGCCCTTGTGTTTCCCTTGAGTCAACCAATTGGTTCTAGGGTTGAATAAGATGTTTCACACAACAAGTGTCTTTCCCGACTCAACTTATGAGTCAGACAACCAATTATGGATGAAGGTCGCAATGAAATCTAGCAAATTTTATTCCCTATGAGTTGGATAACTCATACATGAGTCACTTGACTTGACTATGAAATGTCTTCCCCGAGAAAAGTTTAGCAACCTGACTCATTCCATGAGGCAACTTTGTAGAAAGTATACCCACAACACTATGAGAACTCTGAATTCCACATCTAATGTTAGAATTTGACGATTTGAATTGTGTTGGAAGAGTAATTCAATTATCTATAAGAAATATTTTGTACTCTCATGCTATAATTTGTGGTTCATAAGAATTTGTGGATTTATTATTGATGGATTGATTGCACACTTTATAGATTAGCTCCTATATTGCATGATTGTTATGGTCCTAGACTTGGAGACATTGAAATCTAGGATTAGAATACCAATTTGTGTCATTGAATATTAGATGAGATAATGGAAGGGAGTTCTCTAGGGTGATGGATTAAGGATATGTAGGTAACAAGACCTCAAGACAATGGGGAGATCTGTCCTTAGGGATTTTACACTCAGAAAGGAAATGAAATTTCTTATCCCCAATATATATAGCCAAATGGAAGAGAATTGTAATGTGAGATAGTGCATAACCATGTAGTGGTGGTGAAACCATGTGCCCCAATTATTTTATCATCCATTTATATTAATTCTAACTCTTGCTTTATTTATTGATTGCTTAGTTGAATTTGATAATCAAACAAACCGCCAATCAACCTATGCTTGTTAATTTTTTCTTAACTAGATTGAAGAATTATTTTTTCTTAAAAAGTTATCCATTGACTTTGATAGTCAACTTACTACAATAAGACCTTTCCCATTGCATGTGGTGTTTAACATGCTATTGTTTTGGTAAAAAACTAGCATTTTAATATCATGGTGAATTTGAGGGTGTGGAAATATCACATAAAATTTTGGTGTTTTTGTTAGGGACAACGAGGCATTTATTATTTTTAATATATTAACATATAATTAGGATTTTTATTTCTTACTTTTTTTGTATTTTTTTTGTAAGTCTTATTTTGGTTTTTTACTTTTTAGTTTTGTTTTATAATTACTTAGTTTTTGTTTGTAATTCATACTTAGTTTATTCTTGTAATTCCTAGTCTACTTTTGTAATTTTTAGTTTGGATATATAAGTTTTATCAATCGTAGATTGTGTTAGTTTCCATTATCATTTTCATTTTGATAAATTTTTTTCCATATTTTCAAAAAGAAAAATAATTGTATCTCTGTTGTTTAATATAGATATATTCTATGTTGTTATTTAATCTATAATTTTTAGACATTCAAATCACATGGAGTGGTTGACAACACAATTCAAGCAATGTCAAGTGTGTGTTTATTACAACCATATGTCAATATTCTTCACTAATGTTCATCCACAATTTAAAGCAGCAATGTGTAAAATCAACACTGAGCACAATTTCTTGTATTATGACAGTGGATATAATGTAAATCAAATCCACCATATTCAGGGGGGTTACTCTGAGGATTAATGTTATGAAGACAATATATTGAGGAAAAAGAAAACTATCAACAATATTCTATGGGATATCACAAGGAAACATACTAAGAATATGAATATCCATCTGATACAAGTAAGATGATGTATGCCCTCCAGAAGATATTAGAAACCCAACAAGCAATACTAGATGATGTAGAAGACTGAAGCATAATATTGGAGACAAATTTGACCCAACTCATAGGATATCTATCCCATCCAGCTGCATCATTTGAGGGTCAATTAGAGAGTTTCCCAAGGAAGATAGACCCTACCACAATCATGAGCAATGATAAGGATGATACTCGTTTCATCCTAGAGACAATTATGTGTGATTCAGAGACCATGATGCATCCTAAATGACTAGTGTCAAACTTGGACATGTACACTTATATTCCATCCTTCTCTACATTAGGAGTTGTGAGGCATCAATATGAAAAACATAAATAGGAGAGTCAAACATGACATGACTGTAGTTCAGATGGTCCACCACCATTCACATTTTTAGGCTCACGTCTAGATGGTTACAATGATTAATAAATTTTGCTTGAATATATTTTGGAAGATGAACAACCAACTTATATTGTACTTTGGTAGTTTTAGATGATGAGATACAATCCCAACTAAAGGTATACATGCAACCACTGCTTCATTTTTAAATATCCTCTCTAGTTCTATTTCCTACAAATACCATACAGGAGATGATTGTGTTCCACTTGGAGGATCAAGAGCTACATTTGTGCATGGCACAATTATTTTTTTTATTCTAATGATGAACGGAGGATTTTTAGGTAGATGCACAACAACATAAAAATATTCATCATGGTGATTTTACAAATGAGACAGTTCCGCCTATGCCAACACCACATCCTGTATATGCAAATCTTAGTGATGAAAACAAGATAGAGCTTGATCCTCCACTTATTTAGCACAATTGGTAGCACCATTTGTGGATTTATAGCATACTAGCTTAGCCAAAGAAGTGGGTAGTCCACCTCCAATCTTCATAGATGAGCATATCATGAGGCCACCGTAAAGACACCACTCCTACATTGTAACATTTCTTCTTGATCCACTCACATCTAGTACACTATCTCGATTAATGGTGGAATGTTGGTGGATCATACTGGATAGATGTGGAGTGAATAATAATATTACTAAGGTATCCAATTGGTACCTTTGAGATACCACAACCAGCTAAACACATTTTGCATGATGGATCTCACATGATTGAGGTGCCAACCCTTCTTCCTTCCAGTCAGACCTTCTCCGAGTGTCCTGTACAACCTATATGAGCGTCAAAGATGTATTATCCCCCATCTTGGGTTTAGAGTTTACTTAGGCATGAGAAAATTTCTAAGATCACGGTGGAGGTTTGGTGGTGTATGCTCCTTTTTCTCATAGTATTTGTTTTAAAGTCTTATTTTAATTCATCATGTTAGTTGTGCATGTTCCATTTGATATTATTTTTGTTTCATTGTATGTAGATTAAAACTTCTCCTATTTTAGTTCTTTGTTCTTTTTATGTGAGTTGAATCCATTATTTAGCCATCTTAATTTAGTCATGTATGCATTGCATTAAACTTTTATCATACAATCCCCCTTGGTTGAAGTAAGTTTTTCTTGTTAACTATCTTTCCACAAATATACCAATGGTTACAAATCACCCTTTTTAGTTGAATATAAGCATCATGTTCTCTATAAAGGATGGCAAGTGTCGAAGGAACCAACAGGGAATAATTAACATGTTTGTCCTACTAATTAGTGAACAATATCTATGGAATTGCATGCATCCACTTATCATGTTGCTATTTTGGTGTAGTGAGTTTGAGGAATAACAAAGTGAATCCAATCATAAAACAAGTGTTGCACATGATCCAAACCCACATCTACACTTCATCTTCCATCTTCTTACCTTTGATCAAATAAAAAGAAAAAAAATCCATAAAGAGTGATAAATCCCAAGCTGAGGGTGACACATGACCCCTTTCCTCTGTAACTATTTCTTCCTTACCACTCTCTATGTAATAGGGAAATATCACTAAAGAAAAGATGCCAATGTGCAAAAAAATAAAAATTATGCAATATATGTATTTGCAAAAATTAAATGCAATCTCAATTCAAATAGAGGAGAGATGTTTATTTATTCTACACCTCGATTTACTCCATATTCATCTAGGGGATTGTCAAATATTTTTTAATATCAATTTACCATACTCCAATGTTGGATTGTGTCATACTTACAGTTTTGAAAGATTCATCATTTTTTCATGAAATCCTTTGGCATGTGTGGTATTGGGGACTATGATTATGAATAATTATTGTGAAAAAAAGTCAGAGATGAGGATGTGGAAAGTTGTCTTATGTGAGGTTGGATTCCTTAGCCATATTGATTGTAGGGATTCAAGCATGATGCTAGAATGAGACATGTACATTGGTGGAAAGTATTTAAATGGAGAGTGTTTTTAGTTTTACATTACTCAAGGATGAGTAAAGTTCAAATTCATGTTTGTTTGATGAATGCCTATTTATCATTTTTTTGGTTGAATTTTTATATTTGTTTTATATGTTTCTATTGCATTTTACATCATATTTTACTCTTTTTGGATTTTGATTCTTATTGTTTGATTTTAAATGCATTTTCATATTTGTTTTGTAGTTAAATGCAAGTAGAAGACAAAAGAAATTATCCCTTCTCAAAATACCCAAGGAAATGATCAAAGATTGCATATCCTCACTCCCAAGCTACTTAAATTGGAGTGGGGATCATTAAAGTATAGATGATAAATAAAATGACTCTAACTTTTTCAGCCGAATTCATAATTGAGTGATTCAAAATCCATTGGTTGCAAAGTTCAATTGGACACAGACAAGTATATATACTAATACTAATAGTCAGCCAACTCACGCTTGAGTGGTTGATTGGTCCTAGGGCTAAAAAGATGTTTCACACAGAATATGAGTCACGCTACTCCTGTTCTGAGTCAACTGAAAGGTTATGGATAGAGGTCATAGAGATATATAGTAGCATTGATGCCCTACGAGTCAGCCAACTCACAAAGTTATACTAATTTCCGATAGCAAATCTTCCCTAAGCAAAGTTTAGTCAACTGACTTTTTTTAAGAGTTAGCTGATCGAAAAGTATAACCTGACACTAACAAAACTCTATATTCCAAATCCAATGTTGAAATCAGACAACTAAAGTAAGGTGTAAGAGTAATTAAATTATCTATGAAACAAGTATATTTATTGACTACTTCCTATGAGACAAATGTCCATCCAGGTACCCAAATCACCTGTGTCGAAAATCTACAGTAGACTGGCCACAAATGTTGGATAATTCCAGATAAAATTGAAACCCTATGGCATGCTATAAATACACTTGAGGGATTTATATGGTAGACATTCAAGATCTATATATCCCATCCAAAGTCCTAGGCTCCTCCAAGGATACTGGATATGAAATGCGATAGTTTGACGTGGAGATGCACTCCGTTGGAGGATGTGACTGGAGACTGTAACTATCATTCAAGGGTGGTGATGACAACATTCATCTTCTCTTCTATGTTGCTACTTCCTCCAGGAGATTATTCTTCTTATTATATCTCTCTCTTTG
>OY856409.1:79175221-79195221 GCA_963693085.1 Alisma plantago-aquatica | reverse complement strand
CTCATGATCTTATGTTAAAAACTGACGATGTGTCGATTTCTAATTGGTCGATTTTCAATAATTCATAACTTTTGATTCATTTGCCCAAAAATTAAAGTAAAATATGTTATGAACTAATAAAAACATGTTATTTTTAATAAAAATATTTCCAAGTATTGGTTTTCAGTTTTGTCGAAAAGAGTGTTTAGAAAATGAATTAAATACCTAAAAATCACCAAAAATACACTTTAACCTTCATAACTCCAATATATGCAAAATTATATGTTTTCTTAATTAGAAAAACCTAACTAAGTTAGTGGTGATATTTGTGAGACCTGAATCAAGGTTTTGTGTAAAAATTTCATATATTAGGGTTTCAACTCTTTAATGTATATATGTGATTCTAATACACGAATATGAAATTGGAAATAGGACAAGTGGACCTTGATTTCAACTAAAGGTTCGGAAAAGAGGTTAATAGGACTCTAAGTATCTATGTATGTGCTATCCCTATCTATGTATGTGCTATTCCTATCTATGTATGTGCTATCCTATCTATGTATGTGCTATAAATCCCTATTTGCGTATGTTGTATCCCCTATTCCTCTATGTTGAGCAATTCACCTATTCTTATTCATTCTCTTTGTCCTATGCACATTAGCCTATACACAATGTAGTTTCTTTTGAAAATAATTGTTCATGTGAAATACCTTATTTGATGTTGAACATGTGATCATGGATATTCTGTTGAACTCTTATCTTATGCTTTGTTCATGATGGAACTCTAAAAGATGACATGTGATGTCTTTTGCCCACTTATGAGGTGGATGTATATGTTGGTCACTTATGTGGTGACTAGTTTATATATTCTGACTATACTTTCTACTTGCCTTTACATTTAACATGTTATGTGATTCAGTAGCACTAGAGTAGTGTAATTGCATTGGTTTTTATGGAAGATGTGTTATTTCCTACCGAGCAAATGTGATATTCCTACTCTTTTGGGATGGAAAGGAACCTCATACCCAGGGCAAGATGTGTGATTCTTGGCCCATGTTTTATATATTTTGGAGATTAGAATCATTCCTTTCTCTGTCAGGGTATATATATATATATATATATATATATATATATATATATATATATATATATATATATATATATATATATATATATATATCTATATAGAATACACTCGAGTGTACGGATCGCACGAATACACTCAAGTGTGTTTGCATATCATAACTATTTTTTGCAAAATGTAAACTGTTTATCTTCACCGTCATACTATAACTAGGCTACATACAAATTTTGAGCCCATTTGGATGAGTGTAAGTCACTCATCCAAGGGCAACAAAATCGACGCGTGAAACTAATTTAAAATGCATAATTTTTGCGGTCTTCATAACATGAGCTATACATATCCAAATGTTCTCAAATTTTGTGTATGAGTTGTTCACGAGATGTTTAAGAAGATCAATGGATTAGATTTTCAAAAAAAATATTGCATCATGAAAAACTACTTGAGTGTATTCCACTCCGGATACACTCCAGTGTATTCTAGCCTGACTCTCTCTCTCTCTCTCTCTCTCTCTCTCTAAATATATATATATATATATATATATATATATATATATATATATATATGGCCATTTTTAATACTCATGCGGGTAGCCTAGATTTCACTACCCGACAACCAAAAAAGTAACTGTGTTGATCAAAAAGTAACTATACGACTAAAAAAGTAATCTCGTACAAAATACACAGTAGATATATATATATAACCATATTTTGAAATCTGTTGTTACAAACGTAACTATCTATGCATGAAACTCAACAATTTGTAAGGTAAGGTAACCCTCTACATGTCAAAAGTAACCAATTTGAAAAAAAGTAACCGAAATGGGGGGCGGGTAGCTACCCGTGTGGGTATTAATATGGGCCCTATATATATGTATATATGGGCTCATCTTTAATACCCACGTGGGTAGCTACCCGCACACCCTTCCAGTCACTTTTTTTATTTTTTTTCATAATTTTAGAGGAGCATTTTATCTAGCTCCCCAAAAAATTTCATCAAAAAATAATATCATTTGCCCCGCCAAAATAAAAAAATACATCCATATATTTACTGACTATATATTTTTTGCTTAGTTACTTTTTTAGTCATATAGTTACTCTTTTATCAATACAATTAATCTTTTGATCTTACAGTTGCTTTTGTGTACCATATAGTTACACTTTTGGATGTGCGAATAGCGAAAAACCAGGCTACCCGCATGGGTAACAAATAAATCCCCTATATATGTATATATATGTATAAATATACATGTATATATATGTATATATATTATATTATATTATATATATATATATATGTTTGTGTGTGTAAATTCAATATCCACGTGGGTAGCCTAGATTGTTTTTTGGAAATAGGTAAATATGTATTGCCAAAAGGGGGTATAACTAAGCTATACTATACAAAAAACAAAGCAAGGCATCTGGAGCCAGACCCCGTAAGTACAACACACCCCTAGGTTATATACCAAGCTCCCAGTAGGTTCTAATCTGTATATTCAGGTTACAAAGCCAATCTTTGTTGGCCCTATCCTTCCACCTTAAATTCTTAGTTATTTCCTCCACCAGGATGATTGCATTACATTCAGTCCTACTATGGACTCTGTTGTTCCTCTCAGCTACAAGAAGAAGCATGTAGCCGACAGACAGAGGTAGTTGAACTCAAAATCACATTTGTTGTTCTAGTTTTTGATAAGAAGATGGTGGGTGATGTTCCCCAAGCTCCAATTAAGGACCGACTCTTGTCCATTCTTAAGGCAGAAAACTGACCAGACATTTGCATAAAAACTAAAACTCAAGAAAGTGTGTTGTATGTACTCTTCATCACCGTGACACAATGGGCAAGTAGTATCTACCATAAGGCCCCATTTGCTCATTCTGTCAAGAGTGGGTAACCTATTCATAACTGATTTGTATAGTAGCGTACTCCATTTAGGACAATGATTTTTAACCCAGACAACCTTTGTCCATTCAAGACCCATAGTAGAGCCTCTATTGATCCATGGTGAGTGGGTAACACAAGCCCAGGTACCATTGACATCAATAGAGTAGTTGTTCTAGATTTCAGAATAGATCTTGCACATATTCCTCCACTAATGAGAGAGTTTAGTGTGCTCATTCATCTGCAGACTCCTCTCATATCTGGTTGTCATCCATTTTTCCCATACGTTGTTAGGGAAGAGCAGGAACATGTCGATCCTCTTTATAGTATTGCTTCTCATGATATCAACAGGGTCAATAAGTTGTAGCCCACCCTCATTGAAAGGTTTAGTAATTTTCTCCCAGGAAATCCCATGCACTTTACCTCCCCTCACAAAATGAAAAAATAAAGACTTAGTGGAGTCCAGAGTCAGATTAGGTTTATGGCACATATACGTCCAAAATCTGACTTTGCTTTGGAGCACAGCTCTAACCAAAACTAATCTCCCCACCATAGAGATCTTTATTCCACTCCAATTTTCTATTTTGTTTCTTATCCCATCCTTGCACATCTTGTAGTCAGTCTCTGTACCCCTTCCCACCACAATGGGTATACCCATATACCTAGTAGGAAGCTTTCCTCTACTCATCCCAGCTGCTGCCTTAAGTCTGCCTCTTCTTGTATCACAAGATTTGGAGAAGAACACACGGGATTTGATACCACTAATGTACAACCCACTGCTTTTGCCAAATTGAATAAGGACCTTGTAGAACTGTATCAATCTGCTAGCATGACCCACAAAGAAGAGTAACACATCGTCAACAAAAATAAGGTGGGACATCAATTTAGTTCCCTTGACTTTGAACATTTTTATGTGCCCTTTATTTTCAGCTTCTTTAATGAGAACCGTGATCCCTTCCATGAAGATGGTGAAGATAAGAGGTGATAATGGGTCCCCTTGGCGTAGACCATTGGATGCTCTAAACATACCAGCAGGTGCTCCATAAATGAGAATGGAGAAAGAAGTAGTTTCCACACATTGACACATGATGTTCGTCCATTTTGTAGAGAAGCCCAACGATCCCATCAACCGCCACATATACTCCCAATCGACATGATCATACACTTTACTTATGTCGATCTTCATGTAGGACTTAGCATTTGATCTTTTGATGTTAAAGTCATTTAGGAATTCAGTGGCCAAAAGGGAACAATAAGCTATTTTCCTTCAATGTACAAAGGCATTTTGTTCATCCGAAATGATATGTGGCATTACCTCTTTCAGTCTTCTGGCCAAGAACAGAACAACAAACAATCAGTTTGTAGTCACCCATCTCCATGGCCTCCGTTTTCTTGGGTATGAACTTAATAAAATAGTGGTTCACAACTCTAACCATATTACCTCCATTCAAGAACCATCTAACAACACCACATATGTGGTTTTTGATGAGAGGACACATATGCTAGAAGAACTTATTGTTAAACCCGTCTGGCCTGGGTGCTTTATATGGGTTGATGGCCATCAGGGCATCATGTATCTCCTTTTCAGTAGGGTCCCTGTCTAGATCGTTATTCATTTGATTAGTAACTTTTCTTTGAGTATTTAAACTCCATGTCTGGCTATCAGTTCTGGCCTTATTATAAAGGTTGTTGAAGTAATCTATAGCCTGATCTGCTATCTCCTCTCTACTTCTAGCATTCTGACCATGTTCGTTAATGAGTTCCCAGATTGTGTCTCCCATATCAACCTTTTAATGGTAGTGTGATAGGCATGAGTATTTCTATCCCCATCATTAATCAATCTAATTTTGCTTCTCTTCCAAAGGAACGAATTCTGAGCTTTCTCTATGTCATTCAACCTTTTTTCCTTTTGTTTCTCACTGTCAATAGCTTCCTATAACAATGGATTATGCCTCAACCTAGCTGTGGCCTCACTGTACTCTTCTTTCACTTTCCTCAGTAGGTTAGGAATATTCACCTTCTGTTTAGCTCACTCTTTGAGATTGCTTTTGGTGAGTTGTAATTTCTTAAAAACAACGAACATTGGATTCCCATACACATTAGTATTCCAGCTATTCTCCACCTCTTCCTTGAACCTTGTCCATTCACACCACAAGTTTAGGAATCATAAAGGTCTGATTGGTTGTTTTGTTTTTGTTCGGTACACCCTCATCCAGGAATGATCACTGAACGAGTGGGAATCCATGTTAACAATAACGTAGGGGAAGGCATCCAACCAGGACTCATTGACCAGCCCCCTGTCAAGCAGGCCGACGATCCTTCTTTTTTGGTTCTTATAATAGGGGGGTTTTGCCTGTATTATCTCAGGAGTGTATGGTGAGAATGTTGACAAAGACAGAGAAAGACTGTGGAAGACAATCAAAGAAACCACCCAAGAAGATATCCCTTAGCTTGTACTGGGGGATTTTAACAACACTAGAAAAGCCAGAGAAAAACATGGAGGTTTGAGAGTTCTGAATAGAATTCTAGAAAGTTTCAACAATGACATCGAGGATGTTGATCTTCTTGAACTGAACTGGTAGCCTGGATTTCGCTACCCATCAGTAAACAAGTAACTATATGGTCAAAAAAGTAAATCACTAGATATAAAATTAACTATGATGATAAAAAAGTAAATCTGGATAGAATACACACACACACACACAGATATATATATATATATATATATATATATATATATATATATATATATATATATATATATATTTGTTATAGTTGTTGCATATCTAACCATGTATGCATGAAAAGTAACAACATGCAAGGTAAAGTAGCCCTCTACATGTCAAAAGTAAGAAACTCCAAAAAAAGTAACTGAAATAGGGGGCGAGTATCTACCCATACGAGTATTAAATATATGCCCATATATACATGTATATATATATATATATATATATATATATATATATATATATATATATTACAAATGTATATAGAGTCAAGCTAGAATACACTCGAGTGTATTCGGAGTAGAATACACTCAAGTAGTTTTTCATGATGTAATATTTTATCCAAAAATATAATCCATTTATCTTCTTAAACATCTTGCGATAACTCATATACAAAATTTGCGAACATTTTGTCATTTGTAGGTCATGTTATAAAGACCACAAAAATTATGCATTTCAAATTAGTTGTTGCCCTCGGATGAGTGACTTACACTCATCCAAATGGGCTCAAAATTTGTATGTACCCTATACATTTTGCAAAAAAATAGTCTTGATATGAAAACACACTTGAGTGTATTCGTGCGATCTATGCACTCGAGTGCAGGTAGCTATCCACCCCCTCTTTTGGTTACTTTTTTTGGTGTTTCGTACTTTACACATGTAGAGGGTTACTTTATCTTACAAACAGTTACTTTTCATGCATAAATAATTACATTTGTAACAACTATAACAAATATACAATTACATATATAATTGTTATGTATTCTGCCAAATTTTACTTTATTAGTCGTTTAGTTATTTTTTGTCAACATAATTACATTTTTGTCTGGGGAGTTAGTTTTCTAACCATATAGTTACTTTTTGGGATGCACGGGTAGCGGAAATCCAAGCTACCCGACGGGAAGAAAATGTAGGGAATGGATATATATATATATATATATATATATATATACATATATATATATATACATATATATATATATATAGCATGTATTTAATACCCGCGTGGGTAGCTACCTGCCCCTATTTCGGTTATTTTTTTAGAGTTTATTACTTTTGACATGTAGAGGGTTACTTTACCTTGCAAGTTGTTACCTTTTATGCATACATAGTTACATTTGTATAAACTATAAAAAATACACAATTATATATATATATATTGTGTTTTCTATCCATATTTACCTTTTTAGTCGTATAGTTATTTTTTTTTATCATCATAGTTACTATTCTGTCCAGGGAGTTACTTTTCTGACCATATAGTAACTTTTTGGGCTGACCGATTGTGAAATCTAGGCTGCCCGCGTGGGTATTGAATGAACACCTATGTATAGACATATATATATATATATATATATATATATATATATGTCCCATATTCAATACCCGTGTGGGTAGCCGCCTGCCCTCTCTTTTGGTTACTTTTTTGAAGCTTCTTACTTTACACATGTAGAGGGTTACTTTACCTTGGAAACTATTATTTTTATGCATAAACAATTACATTTGTAACAACTATAACAAATATACAAATACATATATATATATTTATTGTATATTCTGCCCAACTTTACTTTTTTAATCGTATAGTTACTTTTTTGTCTAGAGAGTTACTTTTCTGACCATATAGTTACTTTTTGGGATGCACGGGTACAGAAAATCTAGGATACCCACCAGAAAATGAATGAACGACCTATATATATATATATATATATATATATATATATATATATATATAGAGAGAGAGAGAGAGAGAGAGAGAAAGAGAGAGAGAGAGAGAGTCAGGTTAGAATACACTCGAGTGTATTCAGAGCATAATACACTCAAGTAGTTTTTCATGATGTAATATTTTTTTCAAAAATCTAATCCATTAATCTTCTTAATCATCTTGTGAATAACACATATAAAAAATTTGTGCACATTTGGACATTTGTAGGTCATGTTATAAAGACCTCAAAAATTGCGCATTTCAAATTAGTTTCGTATGTCGATGTTGTTGCCCTCAGATGAGTGACTTACAGTCATTCAAATGGGCTCAAAATTTGTATGTAGCCTAATTATAGTATGACTATGAAGATCAATGATTTACATCTTGTAAAAATAGTCTTGATATGCAAACACACTTGAGTGTATCCGTGCGATCTGTACACTCAAGTGTATTCTAGGCTGACTCTCTCTCTATATATATATAAATAAATAAATAAATATATATATATATATATATATTGTAGTGAAATACCCATGCTGCCTCTTCTCTTTGAGTGCTTAGTTGGAATATGGGTAATCCTTTAAAGGGGTGGCATCTTGTACCCTTTATCCTTTAGGAGTACAATTCAATGATATGGTTTTTTGAACATAATAACAAATGCATTAAGTAAACTTCATGCAATTTTCTTGATTTAATGTGAAACATATGTATGTATGTATGTGTGTATATATATATATACATACATACATACATACATATATATATATATATATATATATATATATATATATATATATATACATACATTAAGTACTCACATGGAATGTTAAAGATGTCTGTGACCCTGACAAGAGACGTGAGGTGAGGAACTGGATTAAATCCAGTGGTGTTTCAATGGCGGATGTACTGGAAACTAAAATAAGAAGAATCAATACCAGGTGTGTGGCATCCATTTTCCCTAATGGATGGAAGAGTGTTTCTAATCATGAGTCGATTGATCTAGGCAGAATATGCCTGGGGTGGAATCCAAATGCATGGGAGGGCGAGGTGGAGGTTAATGATGATCAGGTCATCTCTGCTACATGCAATAATAGAGGAGGTATGAGGATGTTTTTCTCTGTGGTGTATGCTTTCAACCTACATTCTCAGCGACAAGCTTTATGGAAGGAGTTAATGGCACAAGCTAAGTGGACAGACCTCCCGTGGCTGATCATGGGAGACTTTAACAATGTAAGATTGCAGGAGGAAAAGAGGGGTGGCAGACTCGTTCCTGAGACAGTGATGAGGTCCTTCAATAAAATGATTAATGAGGGGGAGTTATGCTAGCTTCCCATGCAAGGCGACTATACATTCACATGGAATAATGAAGGAAAGCCAGGTAAAAGGATAGCGTGCAAGCTTGATAGGGCTCTGGTTAATAGTTGATGGAATGATATGAATGGTAATACCAGTATCAAAGCAATGAGTGTGGACATCAGTGACCATGCTTCGTTGATAATGCAACTACAAGAAAAGTCTAGAAAGAAGAGGCCCTTTCGATTCATTAATTTCTAGATGAAATGGGAGGGGTATAAAGATGTATTGGGCAGTAGCTGGAAGGAACCAATTCAAGGCAACCCAATATACATTTTCACGAGGAAGCTTAAAAGACTCAAGGGGAACCTCAATACATGGTCGAAAGAGCATGTTAACATCCCCTTGCTCATTGAAGAGAACAAGAAGGAGCTGGTGGAGGTTAGAAGATGATTACTGAAGGACCCATTGAACCAGACAGACATTGAGGAGGAATTGAAACTAAAACAGATTCAGGATGAGCTAAAGAAATTGGAGGAAAGCTTCTTGTGGAAGAGAAGCATGCATCAATGGATCCAAGATGGGGATAGAAATACAAAAGTATATCACAATGCTGTTAGGGAAAGGGAGGCACTTAACACCATATCAGAATTGGTAGATTCAACAGGAAGGATACTCAATAGCCAAGAGGAACTGGGGGAACAAGTGACGAAGTTTTATACCAAACTATATAATAAAGACTATAATGACCAGCTTGTACTACAAGATGATGATATCCAGTGGAAGTATAAGCTCACGTCTTCTCATAACAACATTCTCTATAGGCAGGTCAATGAGGAGGAAGTGAAGGAGTCCCTATGAAGCATCGACACTGGTAAGTCACCTGGACCCGACGAGTTTAACTCACATTTCTACAGAGATGCTTATGAGGTGATAAAGGAGGAACTATGTGAATCTATGAAGTGGTTTATGGAAGGAGGATGCATCCTAAGACAGGTAAATCACATTTTTCTGGTTCTTATCCCTAAAAAGAAGACGACGTCTTCCCTGGCAGACTTCAGACGGATAGTGTGCTGAAATGTGCAATATAAGGTTATAGCGATGATTTTGGCAGAGTGTTTGAAGATGGTTTTACCACTCATTGTCTCAAAAAACCAGGGAGCATTCATTACAGGTCGTAGCATCAATTATTGCGCCTTATTAACAAGTGAATTCATGCTAGATTTCAATGTGATGAGAGGCCATATGAAAGCTTGTCTGAAGCTTGATGTGTTGAAGGCCTAAGATAGTGTCAACTGGAAGACTCTGTGGTGGATCATGTCTAGAATGGGGTTCAATCAGAAGTGTATAGACCTTATGAAGCAATGTGTTACTACGACGAGCTACTCTGTACTGATCAATGGATCTCCGTGTGGCATTTTCAAAGGAGGGAATGGATTGAGGCAGGGTGACCCCCTCTCTCCACTTCTCTTCACGATAGTGATGGAGTATTTCTCTAGGTTGATGGAGAGGAAGGAAAAGAAGAAGGAAATAGCCACTTACACCATTCACGGTACAAAAGTGTTCAGTCATCTCATCTTTGCTGATGATGTATTAGTGTTAGTTGAAGTGAAACTTGGGTACCTTGCTCAACTGAGACAACTTCTTGTTCAATTTGAGGAAGAAATGGGGCTGCATACAAACATCCAGAAGACTCAGTTGTTCCTCTCCACAAACTGTCAAGGGGTCAAAGAAAGCGTAGAAGAAGCAATGGGTATTAATGACAGCAAACTTCCCACTAGATATCTCAGATTCCCTTTAGCAGATGGAAACTTAAAAGTCAGTAACTTCACAGAATGCTCAGACAAATTGGATGATATGATCAATAGATGGCCATTAACAAAAATCTCCATGGCAGGCCGGATTACACTCACCAAGTCGGTGATTGAAGGTCTACTGATTTTTTTGGCGCAACAAGGGGAAATACCCTTTGTTGTACTGGATAGAATGGAGATGGCAATTTCCAATTTTGTGTGGGATAGAAACATTCACCCCATGAAGTGTTGTAGGTTGTCTTGCCCTAAGGAGGAGGGAGGAGTAGGGCTGAAATCTACCAGATTGATAGCTACTTGGGGCACAGTTAAAAGAATATTCAAGTATCTGCAAAATGATTCACTGTGGGCGAAGTGGATGAGAACGAGATATCCCAAAGGCCTGGACTTCAAACCCAGAACCAGAGAAGGTTACTCGAGGATAATCAATTGAATGACTGAAGTATGGCAGGAAATCAAAGGCATCAACGACACAAGAAGCTCCTGGAGCTTAAAGGAAAAGCAAGAGAGGATATGGGAACTACTACAGCCCAGAACTGATGAGCATGTATCAAAAAATATATGGACTGAAGCTGGTATTCCAAAATGGGAAATGAGTCTCTACAGGGCTGTATACAACTCCTTGCCTACCCTAGACAAGGTGGAGAAATGGTATCCCGATATAGACACAAGTTGCTACCTCTGTGAAGAAGAATCGGAGTCCCAGGGACATATCTTTGCAACATGTAGGTATACGAAGATTGTTTGGGAACTTCTATACTCCAAAATGGGAATGAGAAGATGGGAGCTGAAAGAGACAACAAACATGATCACTGATATGCCCAAGGAAGAGATGGTGATGTTGTCCGCAGTACATTTTCATGTATGGAAAGAGAGGAACAATAGGAGACACAATGCAAAGAAGAGGAATGAATAAGAACTGGCGTGCAAAATGTACAAAATTATTTGTAATAGAATGAGTGCATAGATACTTTATGTACTTTAGTGTGAGTTTTGTAGTGTTGGACTACAATGTATCTTTGCCCGAAAAGCTAATTGGCTGGAGGGTTTTGGAATAAATTTACCTAATTTCGATATATATGTACATATAACAAATTACCTATGTTGCCTTTTTGAGTGGTTACTTTGAATATGGATAATCCTTTAATGTAATGACCTCCTCCCCCCGTTATCTCCAACTAATGTAGACTGAGAGGGCAAGGTCCATTATCATAATTCTAAGATTAAGATTTAGCAAATAACCACTAATAATAAAAAAAAATACATTGAATGGAAAAGAGTTTGATAACAATATGAAGATAGAATATCCTCTAGAGAGTTATATAGAAAGGAAAAAACTAAAGTTTTCAACATAAAGTAAATCAATCTATTAATCCACCATTAGACTTTAGTAATCTTTTCTTTTGGTTTCATCTTCTCTGCAAGTCCATTTTTTCAGAGATTAACCAAAAATGACATAAGGAGGTCAGTATATATCTCTATAATGAGTACATGGGGGGAAATATATGCAATTAGATGTAATAACATAACCAACCATAGCTGGAATTATAAATTCATAATAAAAATGAATTTTCTTTTCTAACCTATCGACCCATATTTGCTCACTTTCTGTGTTATACCCTCTAATTAGGGGAGCCTTTATGGGGATCCTCTCTTTAGGGATTGGTCCCTACAGTGGACTCAAAAAACCTTTCTTTTTGGTCATGGTTTTATATCAACCTTCCTTTCCAGACTTGGATTGAAGTGATCTTCCTATCTGAGCTTGACCGCCAGTCATTCCCATAATGACTTCTTTCTCCAACATGGTCATTCAACTTACTAGATATAGCAATTTGGGGTTTGAGTAAGTTATATGCATATAAAATGATACTCATAGGGGACTTATAGATTGCAAGAAGTAAATAAACAACCAAGAAATTTAATTGCAATCAATTTAGGAAACTCAGAATACCTCAGAAGTTGATAAGGCAAGTATTCATAGGTGTAACCACATATCTCTCTTGAAGTATGACTTGATTTCCAAGTAATAAGAGAAAATGCAACCAATCAAGCAATAAACTTGTAATTAATATATAACACCCAAGTATTACTTTTTATGTTCAAAAAATATTCATTAAGACTAACTTCGGCTCTAAGTTAGGATTTGGGAGTCAAATTAGGGTTAAGATTCCCAAACCCTAATTATCACATATTATGACTTTTAAACTTTGGAAACCCTAATTTTGGCAACATGTGAACTATTTACCCCAGATTAGATCCAAGGTTCTCTTTTTATTAAAAATATTAGACTTTACTTATTAAGACCAACCAATCAAGTTTGACCATCAATTTCATATAATTAGGGTTTATATGTGTAAACATCACCAAAGTTTACATCTTTATGCAATCTCATAATTGGGAACGGAAGTAGGCAACAAAACCAACCTTATTGAATTCTAAATAGTTTTTGAAGTCTTGGGGGAATCTTTATGTAATCTCAGAATTGGGAACGAAAGTAGGCAACAAAACCAACCTTATTGAATTCTAAATAGTTTTTGAATTCTTGGGGGATCTCACAGAGATAGTCGTGGTCTCATGGAGGCTTCCTATGCTTTATATAGGCAAACAAATGTAGAGTTGGCTACCAACTGATTCTGTCATTGGGGAAAACCTCGAGAGTACACAAAAAAGAAGGAAAAGAAGGATGATTCGATTTAGATTGCTTTCCCAAATCTAGTGGGAACACTTTTAGGGGCTGGCGTGGGTTGGTGGAAGAGAGAATCAATTAGATAGAAGGGAAGCTGCTATGCTCATGTTTCCTAGTTTGGCAGGAGAAAGGGAACAATCCATGGATTCTTTATCTGGGATCCAAGGGTCACAAAGTCGTGTGAAATTATAAGAGGTTCACCCCTGGATTCCTAATCAAAATAATAGTGACATTAAAATGCATTTATGAATTTAATTATTTCACTTTAGGGGGATCTTAATAAATCAATATCTCTCTCCTCCTTTATCCAATAGATTCCTAATTTTAATGGAAATATTTTAATTAAATCTCAAGTTGGCCAAGAGTTGGTACCAAAACACAGATATTAAAAGTATTTTACTTGCCTCCTAAGAAATTGCTTTATTTTAATTATATAAGGCTTATAATAACTCCTTTCTTATCCAAATATGGCAAACAATCCTATTTTGGTATATCCTTGATTTAGGTGCAAGTTTATATCCAATTGTGTATATTAGTTGCCTTCCACTTATCTTTCTAGAAATTTCCAACAATTCCTTATTTTAGTTATCAATTATTTATTGCTTTTAGAAATTCCTTTATTACCGACTCTTTCATTTTTTCATTAACCAACATCAATAATGGATTATTGAAAAAAGAAAAAATACACAAAATCTCTTCTATATTGGAGAAATTGCATTCTCAATATAGTACTATAAAAAAGATATAGAAATTCCAGGCTTTCTAATATTTCCTTAAATAAACCATTATTTGCATCCAAATATATGTACAAAAACATGAAAATTAGGTTATAACAGGTGGATTGTTGTACACTTTATCCTTTAGGATTACAATTCGACTCTAGGGTTTTTTTAACATCATAATGAATGCATTAAGTAAACTTTAATTTTCTTAATTAATGTCAAACAAATATAAGTATTCCCTAGCTAGGGTAAATGGATGAACCTTGTAAGTCTTACCATCATGCCATTGTAATGATAATTAAGACAAGTGTAGATAACAAACTTGTAGTCAAATATCAACATATGTAGGGTAGGTTTTTAGATTGGGTAAAACTAAAGTGGTTGGTGAAATACATAGGACATTGACAAAGGAAACATGCAACTGGCTCTACATACTAAAATTTTAACTTTATGCCCCCTAAAATTCTAATTAGTTAAAGGTAATGGTATGAATAAATCTAATATAGAAACAAATTTAAACAATAATGCTAAACAACAATAAAGCATTTTCCCACTTGATAATAATGAACTAAGATGATGAATAATAAGATACACCCTAATCACAACATGCTCCAATATACATGTGTGGTAAATGTGTAAACTAAGTTTGTAACTAATTAGACTAATAAAGTTACATAGATTGACCATACTTCTCATATATGGACAATAACATGGCCTAATCCTATATAGAAACCCTAATATACCTAATAGGTTTCCTTTAATAATGTGGTTATGAGAGATGAGTTAATATTCCACTTATTAATCTTATCATAAAACTCAACATAAAAGATAATACAAATTATATGTGTTCAAATAAAAAAGATAATGAGGTCCTCCTTTTCTAATGAAAATAAAACTGTAAATTATGTTACTAGTGACAAATAGTATTTTAAAATTGAACCTACAATATAATACATATCACCATATAAGAAATATGGCTATCTATTTTAGCTACCTCATTTTTATGTAGTGGAAGATGAGGGGCTTTAGATAACTATGGTAACAATATGTATAAGATTTCAAAAAGTAACTCCATACAGTGGAGATAGTACACATAATGGCAAGTTGATAATGGAGCCATCATTATAGGATTCGTAACACTTATATGTGCAATAATGTTAATGACATCTTATGAATCAACATATATCTCCTAGATCAATGTCTAGTACAAGAAGAATAAATGATATATGATATATGGAGTGACATAGTTTCAAATTCGAAGTGGGTCATATTGCAAAACTGGGAGTGTACAAAGACCCTAAAGTATTGAAAAAAATTTCAATAACCTAGAAACCAATGGTTGGTTCAATAAATGTACCTTAGTATTCTAGGAACCGATCTTGAGGATAATATTCTATTCAACGGGAGGAGTATCATAAAATATTAAAAAATATCTTAGGTACATGTAATATATATTCAGGGAAAAACCAAACCTTAAGTTGAATATGAAAAACAACGTAAGTAATGTGACACCTTTTGTATACAAAGAACTTCATGTTATGGAAGGTGATAAGAACAAATTTATAATTAACAAACCTCAAAATAATGTGCAAAAAATAACATAACCTTAGCTTCTACTTATAAATGGATTTATTCATCCATGTGTCCTATGGTCCATTAATACACTTAATACGTTCATCTACGAAATGGATATGACTACATATTCCTAAATACACATTAAAAAATGAAATATGTTCATACAATATAAATAAATAATTTAGATATTTAATGCATGTGGCTTAATTTATCTTGCCATAATCTAAAAGGATTTATAATAAATGGACTTAGTGCTTGCTTTAAGGGAAACATGTGTTTCTGCATATTTGAAAGTGAATACTCCTTTGTAATAAAAAAATAAAATAAAAATTAATCTATGATTATAGGGTTGTTAATTTACTATAAATTTTGATAAAATAAATTGAGAGGATAACAATAAATTCTAATATACCAAATATTTTAATAAATGAACTATACTCTCCCCTTTATAACCTACAAAGTGTATATATACAAAAAGAAATCATCATAATTACATTAACTCTATAATAAGGGAAACAAATATCTTTACGAATAGCATTATCTATTGGAAAAAATGGTATCTCCAATCACATATAAATAATTGTTGAGTATCAAGTACGAAATTATAAACATCTTGCATGCATGCTTTCCTAACTAAACTCCTTTCTTTTCACTCAACTCTTCAAAAATGGAAAAGTGTAAATCTGATAATGTCATCCTACCACCTAAAGCATTGAAAAAAAATAATTAATTGGGGTTCCTAAAAGCTAGTGGCTCGAATGTCCCATATAGATTTTTTATTTTATCAAATTAGTATGTAAGATATTTAATAGCTTTTGGGTAATAATGAGGCAAAATTGTAATTGAGCGCTATAAATTTAAGATGCATAATCCAATGAACATATTGCCAAAATTTGAAGCCATTTAGACTTCATTTGACCCCTCAAACAATGTAGAAAGAAAATTAAAACATATAGATATAACTATATATATAGATTGAATAGGTATTTTAAATTATAGACCACTAAAGGGATGGTAAAACTCTTTTTCTTTATTTTTTACCAGATATGGTCCATGCAATTGAAATCCTTTATCCTATTTTCCTGATTTCATGGCATAATAGATCGTAGTAACAATTTCCTCCTCCACCACTATCCATCTCTGTATTCCATCCTAGCAAGAGAGATTTTCCAATTTCCTTCATCTCATCATCACATAATAATTGAAACAAACTTTGATAGATATGCATCACCTACACTCCCTTCTCTCCTTGACAACATTGAAACATCCCCAGAAAATTCCCTTATAAACTCAAGACCTCATACCCATAGGTAACACATTAGCAATGACTTTGCATCTGTAGAACTCATTCACATAAAATATCTCCCTAATTCGTATGGGAAATTTTCTCAAACTCTCTTTATGTACATGAAGATAATTTTGACCTTCACAATGACAAACAAGGATTTGGGCTACTTCCACGAACCACAACAAGCCTTGAAGGTTGAAATTTTTCTCCATTAAGGTAGACATCCATTTTTTTCTTTTTACACCCTCCAGATTGTTCCAACCACCATGTTCCCAATTATTGTCCCCTATTCATTCTCACAATTGTTTATCCTCGTTTTTAGACTTGTCAAAGTTTTTTACAATGCTTTGATGCATTGTTTTTATTAGTGCTTGCACTATTAATACCCCCATCACACTCCTTAGGTATTCATTGTGGAGATACATTTTCTGGAAATTATCCTCGTCACAACCCATTTTGGGGCTTATTGTGTTTTCAAGGATACAGTGAACCCAATGCTTACCTTTATTTCCACAGATGGACTAAAAATCCTCTTTTCTGTTGTGGGATTGAGCTCTAACATCTTTATCCCATTAAGGGTTAATATACTGTCCATATTATTTTCCCTTATTCACCCCTTCTTCATTTAATGTTTTGATGTGAGAGAGGGTAACAATATTTTTATGCTTGTATTTTGATCATGTCATATATTTTATATTGTTGACCCTTTTCCAGTTGCTACCGGTAACTAGTTCACCTAGGACCTTGTAGACCCACATTGGTTGGGTTTTAGGTCTTTGTGGCTCATCTTAACTTTTTGATTGAGAGGCACCTGAAGAAGTCATAGAATTACATATAATGTTAAAAATTCAAAATAATGTATGTTTTGGAATTGGAAAACTACAATTATCTAGGTTTTAAGACCTAAATCAACTAGGTTTGAAAATGATCTTTTAGGATATACTGGTTGAGTTCAACCTAATTTATGTACAAATTGATATTAGATGAAGTAGGAACCTATCTTTGACCTAGACTTGACTTTGGACATCTTTGTACCTAACGCCAAATATGTACACCTATGTCCTTTATGTTGGGAATTTAGTGGCCAAAAATTTAGTTATTATCAATTTGAGGATAACCCTATTATTACTGATTATCTTTTTATTTTCTTCTATCGACATTTAATGTATTAAATTAAATATTTACGGTCATTTGACCCCGTTTTTTATGATTGGATGTTCATATCGTTTCTATGTATTAAAAACTTAAAAATGGACTAAAGTTTGTATCTTTCCTTCCCAATTACACGTTCAAAATTTTTCTAGTTACATCTGGGAATAGTGTGGATTTTGGGGTTTTGGACCAAATACACAACCATACATATTTTACACATTGAGTTGCAGTTCTCTTGATATGAATTAAGTTTTTAGTCCTCTTTCCATGTTCCATATTAGGCACGATGATTATTTAGTTCTCCAGTTATGGAACACAATCTATTTTTGTCTCAAATCTACTTTTAGATAGTTCTTGTCTACATTTCAATATAAAAGCAACGAACTTTTACTTGTTATTATTAAAAAATGTCCTTGAGGAAGAGATCTTATTTATTTATTACATCCTTCAGTTAAAGCAAAACCCCCGTGATGATTCTATAATCATTTATTTCTTAACGACATTTTTTAGCTTTTATTCTACTTCAAACAACTTCCTTTGAGACATAGTGATGTGGAATTTATTGCAGTGGAAATTCACTAGGTTTTCTTACTCTAGATATTACCTAATTCAAGCATACAATAATCTCGCTCATAAGTGTACGGATATGATTGTATTATAGTTTAGGATATAACCCAAGGACAACATTTTTAAGAATTATCTAACTAGAGTAACCAAGTACAAACCATATATATCATAAATGATAGATTGACCGACTATGCTAAGATTACAACAATAAAGATGATAAACAAATTGTAGATATCAATGGATGGAAACATTGGGGTGGATGGGTTTCACCATTTCTACCAACTACTTTTGTTTCACTTCATCAAAATAAGAATGAACATACTAAACTTTAAGGATGGGTAAATTTAATCATTTCAGGATGAGGATTCAACGTAAAAAAATATCACTCTAGGATCTCCATTGCATTAACTACATGTCACATACCCATTAACCTAGGAAATACCTAATTCAAGTTCTCATAAAGAGTTTAACAATAAATAATATATATCCTAGATATTGCGTAAAAAGTTCTATACATCTAAGATTTGATGAACAAGTAAATATGCTACCCAAATACGTCACCAAGAATAGAATGATTTGTTAAAATTTGAGTAATGTTCATATAAAACCATAGATAGAATAGGAAATAATAAAGAAGGGTAGCAGGGCCACTCCCACCCCCTATAGATAGGACTACTCACTCATAATAATGGTAACAAGTTCAACAAGGCAAAGGGAAAAATAGCCATCATCACTATAGGTTGAGGATGTCCAGTCATGGAATGAGACAACATTCTTTGATCCTAGTGATGGCACTAATTTGATAGGGTATCAAGGATAACTCTTGGGCGATCGTATGGGTAGTCTACTACCTCGCCGTTTCCATATTCTTTGCTCAAATTATATTTTATGTAGGATCTGTACGTGATAGATGGGTGGAGATGGCCGGTGTTGATATTGTAACATGTTGATGGAGATTCACTACCTAGATTGAGTTACCACTAAGACTTAAGGGCTTTGTAGAATTATTAGATGTCTACACCGATCTTTCCTCTCTCGAGATCAGGCATTGGTAATGGTGAAAGTGGTGGTTAATAGCTTGACCGGTTGACCTAGAGGTAGATATTGAGGATGGATGTGGCATTCTAGTAGTGTCAAAATGAGATCCCTAAAAAATGAGGCAAGTAGTTTGTTACTTTATGAGATAACCTCTTTGGCTTCAGGTTTCAATTGCCAAACCCCCTCAATGAATATGTGTGCCACAATGAATGCATGGAAAGTGATGGGAGAAAGATTGAGTAGTTTCCCTATCAGACCACATTCCTACCAGGTTGTTGTTGCATTAGTCCAGAATCCTTCTCCATTTTCAATGTTGGAGCCTTGTCAATCATTGAACCATAGGGGACAAGTGGTGTTAGCAAGGCATCTAGGCCCATTTGTACAAATCTCATTAGGCATTTGCCTCTTTAGAGCACGATGAGGTGAATTGGGGCTAGATCTTCATTGGTCATTGGACTCATCAGGAAGAGTTCATCATTGAATGCTTGGGCACATCCAATAT